>LOEQ01010406.1:60792-73828 GCA_001685075.1 Bramus lutescens | reverse complement strand
CAACATGTGATCTACCCTGCTGTGAAAGGTACTGAGCCACATGGCTAACATAGAACAGAATAATGGGTTAATATAAGCTAGAAGAGCTAATAAGAAGACTGAGCTAATGGGTTAATCAGTTTTATAACTTATGGAGATCTCAGTGTGATTTTCCTTGGGGCTTGCCAGCTGTGTGGCACCAGGTGGGACAGAAACCCCAACAAGCTGGCCCTCATGTTACAAGGTGTGTTAATGTTTGAGACTTGCCTTGGCTGTTCAGCTTCTGTGGGGGAACTTTTAAGTCTTTGAAATGCTCTGCCTGATAAGTCTCCTCCCTCCTCCTCTTGCTCTGTCAATTAACAATATGATTTGTGGTACAGATTTGGGCCATATGCTATTAGTTTAATCTTTAGAGGTGCTGAAATCAGCCATTCAGTGGTCAATCACATGTATACAAATGAGACAGAATAGAATTTTGTGCACTGAGGCCCAGATTAATTTTCTTAAGTGTCAACATGCTGTGTCTATTGTCATAAATAATTGCAGGTAGTTCCTGTCTGATTGACTCCATGAAGTTCAAACACCTGGGAAGCTGTGCCTGGATTCTCTTAGCCTTTTCCTGAGTACATATATCCTTGTCCAGGTTTATTTAATTTGTGTCCTTTTGCTACACCAAACTTTAACAACCAATACATTGTCTTTTCCTAATTTTGTGTCTTTTTGACAATTTAATTTAATTTGATTCTTAAACTTTATACTTTCTGGTACATGCAACAGAGACATTCTCACTCTTCTTAATTACACTAATAAATGTAAGCATTATATTGAGCAATTCTTGGAAAGACAAAATTCTAAAAGGGCATCATTCAAACAAGTGTTAAACTGGTAACATGTAGTTATTTGAATGAAATATTATGTGTAAGAGGGATAAGCAGCTAAGGTCTCAGATGGGGAATGTTGTGACTCAGAAGGTGGAGGACTTTGTGCAGATGCTATGTGCTTTCTGTGGACACCAGCAGACAGTTTTCCTTAATTCCATGAGCTGGCCACACTACATGTCAGTAAAGGGACCTCCTGATTATCGATAAAGAAAATAGTACATCCTTTGTGTGTGTGTGTGTGCATGCATGCATGTGCGTGTTATGAAATAATCCTTCTGAACACTGTGAATATGTATTACCCTCATTGGTTAGTGAAAAGCTGACAAGTTGGTAGCCAGGCAGGAAGTATAGGTGGAACAGCCCAAAACAGAGGACTCTGGGAAGAAGGTGGAGTCAGAGGAGATGCCAGTCAACTACTGAGCAAGCAGGAAACATGAGGTAACAAGCCATGAGCCACGTGGCAAAGCATAAATGGAAATATGGGTTAATTTAAATGTAAGAGTTAACTAGTAGTAAGTCTGAGTTATTGGCCAAGCAATTATAAGTAATATTAAGCTTCTGTGTCAGTCATTTGGGAGCAGATGACCAGGACAGGAAAGCTCTGACTATGTGTGTGTGTGTGTGTGGTTGCATTTATGCCAGACACATTATGTCAGAAGTTTTATATTGTTTTATTTAAAACTTTTAAATAGTTATTTGAATTTTGTTCAATGTGCTTTGATCATATTCACCCTGCCCCAACTCTTCCAAGTTCCACTTCTCACTTCTCTTCCCACCTAACTCTGAGACAAAAATTTTAAGTAATAGTTATTTAGAAATGCATAATAATGGTTGGGACTTCTTTCCTTCATTCTTTCCTCTCTCTCTCTCCAAGAACTTTTTGAAGATGTTGAAAAGCCTGTTTGAAGTGTCAAAAATTTACAAATCAAAATTTAAAATATATACCATTCAATATATTTATATATATATATATTCACAACCAATAAACTCAAAGAGATGTACTGTGGGAAACTATAGGATCTTCATATAGAGTCTCTGACATGGTGGTGAACATGTTTCTAAGAGAACAGTTTTAGACTTCTTAGGTCAGATCCTAGAGATATTCCTCTGTCATTTAATAACCTAACACACCCATACTCTTTTTGCTTTAAGTAAGTGGCTCTGAAAATTTTAAATTTTGCCTGTATATTTATTCAAGGAATATGGACTGTTTTCACCAATTGCTTTCTTTCTTTATCATGAACTAATTGAAGGCTGTTTGTTGAAGTCCAGGGTTATCAGCATCATGAAGAACGTCATTATAGGAACTGGATATTTCTCTTAAAAAGATGCGCACCTTTCATCCCAGCACATGGGAAGCAAAGGCAAGTTCTCTGTGTGTTCGAGGCTGGTCTGGTCTACATAGTGAGTTTCAGGACATCCAGAGCTACACAGAGAAACCTTGTCTCAAAACACTAAAAGAGAGAAGGTAGAGAGGGAGGGAGGAGGGAAGGAAGGGAAAGAAAGAAAAAAGGAAGAAGGGAAGAACTCAGAAAACACACAGCCAAAGAAAGGCAACACACAAAATATAAACATGTATGGAGGCTTGTATACACACACACACACACACACACACACACACACACACACACCCCTTTGAGGTCTACCAACTATTTCAGTTTATTTTGAATGTACCTCATCTGATGCTCCCCTTTTGGCTTCAAGCTACCCTCTGTGATGGTTCACCTTCATTCTTCATTGTCAACTATATTGGATTTAAAATCACCTAGGAGACACACATCTAGGCTTATTGATATGGTGCTTTCAGAGAACAGTTACTGATAGAAAACCCATCCTGAATTTGAACCTCACCATTCCAGAGGTTGGGTTACTAGAATACCAACTAAAAAGCAAACTGAGGAAACCAGCTGAACCAGCACTCATCCCTGTTTCTAGGATACTGATGTGGTATGTATCCCACCACCAGGTTTTCAGTCCCATGGGAGACTGTAGCCTTTTGAACCATGACCCAAAATGAGCCCTTCCTCTTTAAGTCAGCTGTTTGTGGTATTAACCTTAAAGTAACTCCAAAACTGTGGTCCTCCTGATGCTTATAGAGGAGCCCATTTCTTCAATATAAATGTGGCTCCTACTGCTCTGATTATAATTATTTAGTTGTTTGAACTGTTTTACTTAACAGATCTCATCACTAATATTGCCCAGTTTTATGTGAAGGTATATCTTTTCCATCCACATTCAAGCTCCCCCTGCATGAATGCCACTTTATCCTGTGGCAGGCTTTGGCACTCACAGCATCAGACTAATGACTATATACTGCCCTGCCCAACTTGTTGTCTATGTAAATGAATGTCTTATTAAAAGGAAAATGAAAGGGCCAAAGAAGACAAAAAATTACACTTTGGGGCAGAAGAATTGTGAGGACTAACCCCCTGAAAATACTTCATCTGTGAAATACGTGAAAAATATGTTTCATTTGTGGCTAGCAAAAGGGAAGTCAAGGCAGCTAAGCATTTCAGAGCTTATCTTGCCCAAGTGGCCAGCCCTGTACCCCGAGATCCATTCTCTTTCTTGCATTTCTCCCTGTTCCAGCCTTTCTGTGTTGCTGGGTCTGGATACCCTCAAAGTGGTTGAAGCTTACATTCCTTGAGCACCATCTGGACCCTGGAGGTGGGACTGGAGACATGGTTAACTCAGACTAAAGAAACGGCTATCACTGTATACTATGCAGATTCCTTTCCGCAAGGTAGAGCACAAATCTGTCTTTGTGGGGCAAAATGTAAAGCGCTCTTATCTCTTTCCTTGCCCCTTTCATTTCCCCTTGAACTCACTTCCTACTGAGATGAGCAAAGTGACTTTTCTGGTTTTAAAATTTGGAGCTAAAAATAATGAAGCAGCCTGCCCTTCCCTCTTGATACAAGCTGGGGTCTGCAGGCTGGACTTCCCTGGAACAGGGGGGAGTCTAGAATTAGAAAGCAAATTCTCAGAGACACAAACAATTGGCACATAGAATTTACATGTAAGATAAATACAAACAAAAGAATGAACACACAGGAGCCACGTCTTTACACTGAAAGGCTATTGGTGTGATCAGGCCCTCTGGTTCTCAGATTTGGGTTTTAGTAAAACGGTGTGACATTTTTGAGAATGAATAGATGATATTGGGCTTTGTAAACTTAACTTCTGAGCTTGTACCAAGGTCTTGCAGTCTTAAGGGATATGGTTTGTCATCTTAGAGAATGACATCAAGTTATGATGTGTTTGCTAAAAGGTTGCTAGCTGTTCCTACAAAAGAAGGCTAAAAATGAGTAAGTCACAGGAATCTTAGGAAGTATCGACAAACATGGAGAAATGCGGCAACATTTGCCTCTGAGCTGTTGTCCAGGAATGGCAACAAGACTCTCTGAGGGTGTGAAGCTGTTCAACGAAGGCCCAAGGGCACTGGAGCCGCATTCTCAGGCAGTCACAGTTGGAACAGTTGGAGCACATAGGATCCTCCACCAAAGTCTCTTTACTTTTGTGGGAACTGGTGATTGAGATAATATTTTAGGGCTATAAAATTTGTTGTGTGCCAACAGAGTATCAACACCCCAGATTCCACCCCACACTCAAGTCCAAGGAGCAAATGTAAAAGTAAGACACTCGAATTCACACAGCATCCTCTTGGCTCAAGAGTGAAAATACCTAAGGAATTACTGAGAGACATTAAACATAGAGTTATACCAGAGGTTCAAGCAGGTCTTGTCCATGTCCTACAATAAGCGTGTCTAATAAAGCTATAGATTTCAAAAGGGCACGAACATTAAGCTCTTGGGGAGGAGTATATTGGAAAGAACCGACTCTCACTGTACTCCTTGAGCACAGAAACATACACCCCAGTTTCATTTCACAAAAGTGATGGAGTAGATTTCCTAACTGGAGAGAAGCATGGTGAAAATACTCCCCAGGAGATGAGTTAGCAAGGGCAAATATTAGCCCTCTCAGAAGCTACACCGCTGCTCTGTTTGTTCAGCACCAAGTAAGAGGTGTCTCACTGGGTGTGGAAAGAACTTCCCTTAATGAGGAACTGAAATCAAAGATGCTTTGAATAGATTCAGTGAAGAAGAAAGTCACAACCTGGTTCTCACCCACCTCCATGTCAGGGAACGCCCACTGTCGATATTAACCTTGTGCTGTTAAGTGTTCCACGATTGGCTTGAAAGGGGTCCGAGTCAACTGGCACCAACTGGCATCCTGCTGACATTAGACAAAGAATTTAGCTAGTTTTCCTTTGTGGGTGAGTCTATTTCTTTTATGGGTTGTGGAGACCCTGATTGTTCGTACAGCTTTGGCTCCATCCATATCCAGAGCACTTCTGATCTGAGATTATCAAGAATAAGAAGCCAGAGATTTAGATTATTTTGATTTAGGGTCTTAGCTTATTTGGAATTTAATATGTTCAGAATTTTTTCACAAGGTATATTCAATCCTTGAAATAATTATATATATTAATAATATATAATTATTATGATATTTATTAGATGCAAATGTTAGGGGAACAACTAACCACTTTTTGAGTGGGTTTAAGGCCCACTCTTTGAGCTGGAAGCCATACCTGATCCTGTTAATGAGGCCAAGAACCCTATTCTGCTAAATGAGTATGACAATAAAATGACTTCTAATGATATATTGCTTTACCCTAGATCAGTGCTTTACTCAATTCTAATCAGAGAAGCTTGCTGTAGATAGCAATTAACACAAAGACGTACAACCGAACAACATGGAGAGACTGAGAACCTTTGAAACTCTCAGCCCTAAATGGGATGTTTTTGTCACACCCCTTTCCATAAGGCTTGGATCTATGAAGAAGAGAAAGAATAAAGACTATGGGAGCCAGAGGTGGATAACTATTTTAAGGAACGGGCATTTTCCAGACACCACAGAGGTGGTGCCTATGCACTCGTGGAAACTGTGAAAGAATGCACAAGGCCTGTGCAAGGTCAAGCCAGACAGGACCCCAACAGGGAGGAGGGGCATGAGCACAGCATCCCACCAGTAGACAAGAGGCCATTCACAAATGATAGTCGCTGTTCTCTAGTGGAGTGACACTGGGCGTATCAGCCACACTAAAGGCAGCTCAGAGGCTCAGAAGCAGCCTAGAAACACACATAGGAAATAGTATTTTAGGAGATGTATTTCTAGTCACTTGACACGATTGTTTTCTTTACTGTAGAGAAGATTTTAGATTTCATCAGACCCCAGTTGTCAAATTTTGTGCCTACTTCTTAAGCAACTGGACTCCTACTGAGAAAACCCTTTGTCTACACCTGTAGCTTCCATTTAATTTAAAAGTGTCAATGTTTGTGCTCTCCCATGACGACCTTCGGCCCATCTAGAATCACTGAGATATAGGCACCAATTGTCTTTCCCCACATGTAGATATCCAGTTATTCCAGCATGACATCTTAAAGAAGTTATATTTTCTTTGAGGTGTATTTTTTATTTATTATTTTCACTTCCTAACCAAAGCTTCCCCTTTCTTCCTTCTTCCCAGTTCCCCCATCCACTCCTTTTTCACTGTTTCTCTTTAGATACAGGCAGGCCTCCCATGGGTAGCAGCTAGCCATGGTATATCAAACTGCAGTGAGATCAGGCACTACCTCCTCCACCAACTTCGGCTCAGACAACCTGGCAGGAGGAATGGGTCCCAAAATCAAGCAACAGAATCAGAGACATCCTCTACTCTCACTGCTAGGAGTCCCACACAAAGACCAAATTACACAACTGTCACGTATATGCAAAGGGCCTAGGTCAGTCCCATGCAAGTTCTCTGGCTTTCTGTTCAGTCTCTGCGAGCCCTTATGAGCCCAGGTTAGTTGGTTCTGTGAGTTTTCATGACACCACTGACTCTTACAATCCTTCTTCCTTCTCTTCATCAGGATTCCCCAAGCTTCGTCTAACGCTTGACTGTGAGTCTCTGCACCTGTTTCTACTGGTTGCCGAGTGAAGCCTCTCTAATGACAGTTAAGCTAGGCATCTATCTATGAGTATCAGAATATCATTAGGAGTCATCTCATTGACACTTTTGCTATTCATGCTTGGTTCTATCCTAGGTCTCTGGGGTACCGCACTTTCGGTTCCTGGCCCTCAGTGGGAAGCTCCTTCTCAGGGTATGGATCTCCAGCTATGCCAGTCATCAGTTAGTCACTCCCACAATTCTGTGCTATCTTTACCCAAGCACATCTTGCAGTCAGTACAAATTGTAGGTTGAAGGGTTTGTGGTTGGGTTGTTGTCCCAGACCCTCCACTGGAAGTCTTGCCTGGTTATAGGAGATGACCATTTCAGGCTAGGATTACCTTAGCTAGGGTCACCCTCACATATTCCTGGGAGTCTCCATTGCACTAGGTTTCTAGCTCATCCCAGAGATGCCCCCCAGATTCCAGTTGTCTCTCCCTCTATCCTCCTTCCTCCTGATCCCTCCGGTTCCGGTCTTCATTTCCCCTTTCAGGTTCCTCCCCCATTCACTGGCAATGTCCATTCTATTTCCCCTTCATGACGAGCTTTATGCATCCCCCCCCCCAGTCATCCTTGTTACTTAGCTTCTCTGGGTCTGTAAGTTGTAGCATGATTCTTTATGGCTAATATTCACTTATGAGTGAGTACATGTCATGTTTGTCTTTCTGGGTCTGGGTTAGCTCACTCAGGATGATCTTTTCTAGTCCCATCCATTTGCCCGCAAATTTCGTGATGTCATTGTTTTTAACAGCTCCATTATGTACTCATTTTCTTTATCCATTCTTCAGTTGTGAGACATCTAGTTTCTAACCATGATGAATAAAGTTGTAATGAGCATAGTTATGCAAGTGTCATTGTGGCATGGTGGATGTTCTTTGGGTATATACCCAGGAGTGGTATAGCTGGGTCTTAAGGTAGATCAATTCCCCATTTTCTGAGAAACCACCATATTGATTTCCAAAGTGGCTGTACAAATATGCACAAGCAGTGGAGGAGTGTTCCCCTTGTGTTTGAGGTGTATTTTTGACATCTTTGGTCAAGAATTAGATGACTGAAGCTGTGTGGGTTTATAACTATGTTCTTTGTTTTCCATTGATTTATATGTTTGTTTCTCTGTCAATACCGCACTGGTTTTGTTAACATGACTGTGTAATATAACTTGAAATCACTAAAAGTAGTCACTATGCAATAGTAGCTATCATTATTACTCATAAATTTTGGCTATTCTGGATTTTTTAAGAATCAATTTGAATATTAAATTTGTTTTTTTCTAATTTTGTTAGGAATAAAGTTAGAATTTTGATGAGGACTGTATTGAATCTGTATGCTACTTTTGAAGAATGATTGTTTTCATAATGCTAATTCTTCTAGTCCATGAGCATGGGAAAATTTCCCATATTCAGGTGTTCCACTCATTTTTTTCTTCAGTGTTTTAAAATTTTCATTTTGAAGGTCTTTCACTTTTTGGTTAGGTTTATTTACTTCACAGCACTTTTGAAGCTGTTGGAATGGTAGTGTTTCGCTGGCTTCTTTCTTAGTGTGTCTGTCGTTAGTGTATAGGGAGACTGCTGGCTTCCTAAGAATTTTCTGATGGAGACTCAGGTGCTCTTCTGTATGTATAGAATCATAGAATCTTCAAATAAGGATGCTTTAACTTTGTTTTTCCTGTTTATATCTCCTTTATTTTTCCTCTTTGTCTCTATGCTCTAGCTAAGACTTGAAGAACTATTAAACAGGAGTGAAAAATGTCATCTTTGTCTTGTTCTTGATCTTAATGAAAATTCTGTGAATGTGTTTCTCCATTTTTCATGATGTTGGAAACATCTTTTTCTTATATAACACTTACTATGTTGAGGTCACTTCCCCACATACCCAGTCTGTTCAGAGTGTCTATAATAAAAGAATGCTGGAAAGGAATTCCTGTCCTTGAGTTAATTTATGTGATTTATTTCATTTATTGATTTATGAATGTTGGATCATCCTTAAATTTCTGGAATGAAACCAACTAACCAACTTAATCATGGTGTTTCCATTGATGTGTTCTTGAATTCAGAAAATATTCTATTGTTATTTCTTAATGTCTTTGTTCATAGGGAAATTGGTGTGGTGTGTGTGTAGATTCTGGGCTCCATTTAACTCAGGATACCATTTAATAAGAGTTTTCTCTTTTTGTGTTGGAACGTCCTATCTATTGGTCAGAGTACAGTATTGAAATCATCCATTATTAATGTGTTAAGATTAATCTAAGAGTTTATAAATAGTAGTTTGATGAAATTGGGTGCTCCTAAATGTGATGTTTCGAGGGGACTATAGGAAGCCCCAAGTGTGTGAAATCCTGAGTGAACTTGTGTTGTTGACATGCACTGGCCGTGTCAAGGATCCAGCCTCAGATTCATGGGAAAATGGCAAAGTCTTCTCCTCAGGGTTAGGCTCAGAGGGACGGTAAGCTTTCCATGCGCTGTCATTTCTTTTCCTGCTGTTATTCTGATAGGCTTATTTTTATATGTATCTCGGTGCTTCTGCCTTAAAGATTTCAATTAATTCTATTGGTTCTGTATATCTAGTAAAAGTAAAAAGAAAAAAGCGATGCCATGTGTCGTAGTTACTTTCCTACCGCTGTGATGAAACACCATGACCCAAATCATCTTGGAGCTTATTTGGCTTACATATCCTGCATAGTTCATTAAAGGAAGTCAGGGCAGAAACTCAAATTGGGGTAGGAATCTGGAGGCAAGCTGATGTAGAGGAGCGCTGCTTACTGGCTTGCTCCATGGCTTGTTCAGCCTGCTTTCTTATGGTGCCCAAGGACACCAACACAGAAATGGCACCACCCACAATGGTCTGGACTCTTTCATACCAATTGCCAGTTTTTAAAAAAGCCCTATAGGCTTATCTACAAGCTGATCTTTTGGAATTATTGTCATAATTGAGGTTCTCTCCTCTTAGATGACTCTAGTTTATGTTAAGTTGACATAATAACAAACTAGTACACAGTGTAAGAACCAGGAAGAACTAAACTGGTTTACTAATTGATGTTGGGTATTGAATAAAGGAACAATAGAAATAAAAGGGGAGAGTTGGATAAGGAGATTACAAGTCGATTAATAAATTCTTGCTTAATAAATTCCACCTTGAGGAGCCCTAGCACCTGGTCAGTTGGTAAGACTCTTGCAGGCAGAATGCTCAACCATCCCCCACCATCCATTCCCCCAGCCAATCATCCCAGTGGCATCAGCAACCCCCAGAGGCACATGTTTTACCTGTTCTGATTTGAGAAAGAAGAGACTGATCTCCTGAATACTAGTTTCTGGGCTGGACAGTCCCGGTCTCTAGGCTCTGGATTCTTGGGTATATCTTGTGCTTCTTTCATTGCAACCCCAGAAGCAGGTCAGCAGCAAAGACCCCAAGGGCAGACTGCTCTTCCACCTTTGCTCCCCATTCCTCCAGCCAAACATATCCTGCGGCATTAGAGGACCCCAGAAGCACAGGCTCCATCTGCACCAATTGGAGGAAAAGCCCCAGCAGCCAGTCAAAGTGGCCCCTGGAGCACAGACCTATCCTGTACCAATTGGAGGATGTTATAGATACAACACCTGTATCTATAACTACCCCAAACTCAGATGGGTAGGCGGCAATGTAAGAATACAGTCAACAACATAAAGAGCAATATGGAACCACCAGATCCTAGTGGTTCTCCAACAGCAAGACATGAACATCCCAAGGCAGATGAAACAGAAGAAAATGACCTTAAATATAACTTAATAAAGAGAACAGAAACCCTTAAAGAAGAAATGAAAAATTCTCTTAAAGAAATTGAGGAAAAGATAAACAAAAATTTGGAAGAAATTAATAAATCCCTTAAATAAAGGCAAGAAAGCCAAGAAAAAAATCAAACAGGGGAAGGAAACAGTTCAAGTCTTGAAAATTGAAATAGAGGCAATAAATAAAACACAATCCAAGGGAATACTGGAAATGGAAAATCTGGGTAAATGAACAGGAACTACAAATGCAAGCATAACCAACAGAAGGCAAGAGATGGATGAGGGAAACTCAGGTGTTGAAGATATGATAGAGGAAATAGATTCATCGGTCAAAGAAAACGTTCAATCCAACAAAGTCTTAACATGAAACATCAAGGAAATTTGAGACACCACAAACAGACCAAACCTAAAAATAATAGGGATAGAAGAATGAGAAGAATACCAGCTTAAAGGCACAAAAGATAAATAAAAAATATCATAGAAGAAAACTTTTCGAACCTTAAGAAGGAAATGACTATGAAGATACAAGAAACGTACAGAACACCAAATAACTGGACCAAAAAATTCCCTTCAACACATAATAATCAAAACACTAAGCATACAGAATAAAGAAAGAATATTAAGAGCGTTAAAGGAAAAAGACCAAGTAACATTTAAAGGCAGACATACAAGAATAATATCTGACTTCTCAGTGGAGACTCTGAATTCCAGAAGGTCCTGGACAGACATTTTGCAGACACTAAGAGACCATGGATGCTATCCCAGACTACTAAACCCAGCAAAACTTTCAATCACCATAGACTGAGAAAAGAAGATATTCCCTGATAAAACCAGATTGAAATAATACCTACTCACAAATCCAGCCCTACAAATTGTACTAGAAGGAAAAAAAATCCAACCCAAGGAAGTTAGCTGCACCCACAAAACACAGGCAATAGATAATCTCACATCAGCAAATCCCAAAGAAGGGAAACCCACATACCACCACCACCACCAAAAAGTAACAGGAATTAACAATCACTGGTCATTACTATCCCTTAATATCAATGAATTTAATTCACTTATAAAAAGGCACAGGTAATATGAGGAATACAAAAACAGGATCCGTCCTTCTGCTGCATACAAGATACACACCTCAACTTCAAAGGCAGACATTATCTTAGAGTAAAGGGTTGGGAAAAGATTTTCCAGTCAAATTGGCCTAAGAAACAAGCTGTTGTGGCTATCCTAATATCTAGTAAAATAGACTTCAAACTAAAATTAACCAAAAGAAATAGAGAAGAACATTTCATATTCATCACAGAAAAGAGCCATCAAGATGAAATCTCAATTCTGAACATTTATGCCCCAAATACAAGAGCACCCACATTTGTAAAAGAAACATTAGTGAAACAAATCACACATCAAACCCCACACAGTAATAGTGAGAGACTTTAACACCCCACTCTCACCAATGCACAGATCCGCCAGAAAGAAACGGAACAGAGAAATAATGGAACTAACAGATATTATGACTCAAATGGACTTAACAGACATCTATAGAACATTCCATCCAAACACAAAAGAGTATATCTTCTTATCAGCATCTCATGGAACCTTTTATAAAATTGACCACATATTTGGTCACAAAGAAAATCTCAACAAATATAAAAAAATTGGAATAACCCCCTGTATATTATATGATCACTTTGGCTTAAAGTTAGACTCTAACAACAACACAAATTACAGAATGCCTACAAACTCATGGAAACTGAATAATGCTCAACTGAATCACCACTGGGTCAAGGAAGAAATAAAGAAAGAGATGAAAGAGTTCCTAGAATTCAATGAAAATGAGTGCATAACATACACAAACATATGGGACTCAATGAAGACAGTGCCTTAGCGAAAAATTCATAGCACTAAGTGCCTATATAAAGAATTTGGAAAATTTGGAGAAATCTCACGCTAACAACTTAACAGCACACCTGAAAGCTCTAGAACAAAAAAGAAGTTAATTCACCCAGGAGGAGTAGATGACAGGAAGTAATCAAATTGAGGGCTGAAATCAATAAAAATAGAAAGAAAGAGAACCCATACAAAGAATCAGTGAAACAAAGAGTTGGTTCTTAGAGAAAATCAACAAGATAGACAAACCCTTATCTAAACTATCCAAAAGACACAGAGAGAATATTCAGTCAAACAAAATCAGAAATGAAAAGGGGTACGCAACAACAGACACTGAGGAAATCCAGAGAATCATTAGGTCATACTACAAAAATCCTGTATTCCACAAAATTGGAAAATCTAAACGAAATGGACAATTTACTGGATAAGTGTAGTGCCACTCTGTAGTGAAAGGGGAGCGCAGGCCTGCTTTTCTTCCCACATGGCTCCTGCATGGCTAGCTTATACCCCGAAATAACAACACACAAATTGTATTC
>LOEQ01010405.1:61724-73648 GCA_001685075.1 Bramus lutescens | reverse complement strand
CTTACCCCCACCCCACTCCTACCCCCAAGCTCCTAATTTTTGCCTGCCAATCTTGTCTACTTCTGATATCCAGGAGGATAACTACAAAAGATGAATATGGTATGTACCCACTCATTAATGGATTCTAGCCATAAATAAAGGACTTTGAGCCTATAATTCGTGATCCTAGAGAAGGTAAATAGGAAGGTGAACCCAAAGAAAAGTAAAGCTTTTTAGAAGAAAGTTTTGAAGTAACATCCTCAATATTAAAACTTACTAGTATCTTTTGTAGCAGTCAGTGCAGAAAAATATACGATAATAATAATGTTCATCTACAGTGAGGCTGTTGTAACATTCTGATATATATTTGTAGATAAACAAATTTTCTCCTTTCTTAGTATCATGGGGATATTTATCGCTGCACATTTTTTGTAGGAAGCATAATTAAAGTATCTTTCAAGAGTTATATATGAGAGATTCATTTCTGAGGACAAGTAGCTGCCAGTCTTGTTCCCCTGGTCACTGTTGAGGAAATGTAAATGTCACACTCTGTGCTCTACACTTTTTGATCTGATTTACCTGTGTTGTGCAAACTGGTTTGCAGAGATGAGTTTATAAGTTGATACAGAGCATGGCTCCTAGAATCATGCTCCTTAACCATTGTGTGGCTGTCAGTGGCTTGGTTTCCTCCATCCATCATCCTAACATTGCTTTAGGATCTTGAGGACTTTCGGCATCAGGAACTACTCCAATCTACATTCAGTGGCCTCATCCCGTCTAAAAAGTATTGGATTTTGCCTGCTCACTTTTTGTTTCTAAGACTTTCAGTTATTAAAACAAATAAAATAGAATAAACATATCTAAATAAATACGGCATTGAACAACTCCATTTTTAATTATTTTCCTATACTAGTCAATAGGATGAAAAATTTCCAATCATCAAACTAATTTTCTACAAGGTATTTTTTACTGTGTTATATAACATTCTATAAAGCTTGGAAGGAGTGCTTTTGTACTTGGCAGTGTCAGTGAGAAGACCTTACAGAGAAGCCAGTTCATTTGGCTTTATATATAAGTAGAAAAACAGAGAAAAGTAATAAAAAGAGAATTTTGTGTTTTTAAATTTCTTTTTCTAATTTTCTATGTGGGTGCTGGGGATCAAACTTGAGTCCTCTGAAATAGCAGCCAGTGCTCTTAAACTCTGAGTCATCTTTCCAGTCTTGTTTACTCTCCATTAGAAAATGAAAAGATCCCCCAACTAGGGAAATAGAAATAGTCAGGAGGCTAGAGTTACCTGCTAAGCTAAGGCTAATGCAGGGAGTTTGTTGGAGCCCTGTTTCCTTTTATTGGGTTTCTGGAGGAAAACTGTGGTCCAGAATCCTAGATAATCTTCTTAGTCATAATGAAGTAGAACTGGAGATGAGAGACCGCCCTTGTCCATGACTGTACCTTGTGTCCTGTTTTCATGGGAAGAAGAGCTGCCTCTGAGAGAAGGGCACTCTTGAGATCAAAGGACACCCTAACTGAAGGAATAGTTGGGGCTCCCAGATCCATTTCTGCAGGTCATCCTAGCAGAACTTTACTTAGACCCAGTCATAAAGATTCCAACTTGTACAGCCATCCAGGGTAGGTCCATGTCCAGAGGTAAATTACCTTTTTTTCAGATGCTATTCTAGAATTGGCCATTGTGTGGGAGCTGGTATCAAATTCTAGAACAATGAATAAGAAGCCATTGAAATGTCTAAAATCATCTTAAAAATAAAAGAAAAGAGAATATATTATAAATTTACCTCTCAGAGAATGGGACCCAAAATGAAGAGCAGACAAAAGGAAGTAAAGCTCAATTTTTTTTTTCATTTGAACTTCACAGTCATTGTGCCAGCAGGAAGACAACTATGTGGAGCCTTGAAATCAGCTTAGAGAAAGTGAGTGGTTGAAAACAAGAGAATGGGGAGTTCTGGAAGTGTTTGAAGCCATATATGACTTGTGCTTTTCTTTTTACTTTTTTCTTTATTTTGATTTAAAAGATAAACATTTCTTGCAGCGTTCCAAAGTGTCTCTCACACCTACAGGTTAATAGCAACGGCTTTCTAACTTTGGTTTGAAAGTTTTTAGCTTTGCTGTTAAATTTAAGCTCTTCAGGCCACCTGCAATTAATTTCTATACACTGTAAGATTATCTATTTAGTCCTTATTTGTCCAGATGGATAGCCATATGTGCTGAACTAGTATTTATGTTAATCAACTGACAGTAAGTTGAAATGTCATATATACTATATATCACACTGTCTTATTTCAAGGATTCTTCCAGGACCAAAGTTGCATTGATCATTTTATCAACGTATTTTGTGAGCTTCAGGCTTTTGAGTAAAGTACTTATTAATTCCACGCTCTGTAAAGTCAGCCATTCATTATCTCCCTGTTTTTAAGAAATATTTGACATTTTCTACATAGTCAATTATCATATACAAATTTTAAGATAACTGTTTCTCTTACCAAAAATGAAAAAAAAACACAACACCTCCCTCCCATATTTTCATGGCTTTGAAAATTATATTAATTACTATGCTAATTTGGGAAAGGTTTATTTGATGTATTTTCAGTGACCAATTCCTTCTATCATACACATTGCATAGTTTCTACTTACGAAAATCTGTATTGATATGTCTTAATAAAATGTTATAGATATTTATAAGGGCATCAACTTTTCATTTGTCCATTTTTATGTATTGTAAATGACCACACAAAGAATTGAATTTCTTTATAGCATATTAATATAAATCTTTAGAATATTTTTATCCCACCCTCACAGTGCCCTCTCTTGTTTCATTCCCCCATGTCTGGTTCCCTTCCTCCTCCTATTGCTCCATTGCTCTCATATCATATCTATCTCATTTTGTAAGCATGGATTTACTTTTAAGTCCACTTTTGTTACTTAGCATAAATAATATTGATTGAAGTATCTAGAGATTATAATGTGAATAGAGATCTTTAGTCCTTATGTACCTGATGTAGGAGGGTCATCTGTCTATGTGTTACTTTCATTGGTTANCGTGTGGGAGCTGGGCGGGACGAAAAGCAGGGCCCGCTCCCCCTTATTACTACATGTACCCAAGACTTCTAGTTACCTATTGTTCTTTTTATATCATAAATATTTATGGGGTATACCATGTTTTAACACACATATGCTTTGTGAAGTCAAACAAGCTATTCTATAAATCCCCTCCTACCCAAAATAGACCTTGTTTCTCTGCAAAATCTTAGTATACACCTGTTTTGTACTATACATTAGACCTCTAAACTTAACCTCTATAATTTGTGGTTTGTTTTATTCTTTAGAACAGATCACAAATTAAGAAATTTATGCAGGATTATTTTCATGTTACATACATACAAAGTCACTTGGTTAAAAGTATCTTCTGTGTCCTTTGAGAAAAAAATCCAGTCAGAAAATAAATACTCCCAAATATGTAACATTCCTGTGACAGATTCCAGTGTTGTTCAGTAAACGTTTCTTCCCCCTGGAGCTGGAGAATAATTCTCAGTCTATTCTCTCTTTGGAATTAATCACACAACTTCTTTCTGCTAAAGAAATGTGAATGGATAACATGAGTCAAAGGCTTCAAAATGCATGAGTAGCCTGGATTTCTTGTGGTTTTATGTCACTTCTCACACAAACTGCTGCTCTAGAGTGCTACAAAGAATAACTGAGCCTAATCTTCAATCCAGCATCAAGTCCAAGCAGAGCACTTGAAATATCAGCCAGCTTTCACCAAGAAGAGAGGAAATTTAGCTGACCTTGAAAGTGTTCAGTGTCAAGTGACACCTGTGGGTGGAAGAGCAAATCCCCATTCATGCCTGTTACTGAGTTTAGTTTCTTCCATGTTACTAGGTTTTAAAATAATTGTAATAAATAAATTATTGTTTATTTATTTCACATTCCGGATACCGTTTCTTCTCCATCCTCTCCTTCCAGTCCCTTCCCCAGCCCTCTGCAACCACTCCCCATCCATACCTCATCCATTTTTGTTTAGAAAAGGGCAGGTCTCCTATGAATAGCTAGAAAACATGGCGTATCAAGTTGCAGTAACACTAAGCACCTCCCTGTATACTAAGACTGGGCAAAGTGACCTAGTAAGAGGAATAGGATCCCAAAATTCAGTAATAGAGTGGAAACTACTGTTAGGAGTTTCACAAGAGGAACAAGCTACATAACTGTCTCATAAACGCAGTGGGCCTAAGTCAGTCCCATGCAGGCTTCCTGGTTGTTGTCTTTCTGAGACCCTGAGTCCAGCTTAGATGATTCTGTGAATTTTCTTGTGGTGTTTTTGACCCCTCTGATTCCTACAATCCTCTCTCCCTCCTCTGCAGGATTCCCTAATCTCCACCTAATGTTTGGGTGTGGGTCTGCATCTGTTTGCATCAGTTGCTGGATGAAGGTTCTCTGATGACATCAGATCTATCTGTACAGTAGAATATAATTAGGCATCATTATACTAACGTTTCTCCCTGTAGTCATGTTTGGTTCTATCATAGGTCTCTGTGTCATCAAGCCAGTATCAGTGGTGGGCAGTTACTCTCCTGGCATGGGTTTTAGGCTAGACTGATCATTGGTTGGCCATTTCCCCAATCTCTAATGCATCCTTACTCCAGCACATCCCATAGGCAGGATAGAATGTAGATTGAAGATTATGTGGCTTGGCTGTTTTCTTACTGCCTCCACTTGAAGTGTAGCCTGGTTACAGGCTATGGCCAGTTTAGGCTACATGTCCACTATTGTTAGGAGTCTTAGTTGGGGTCATCCTTGTAGATTCCTGAAAGATTCTCTTGTGCCATGGTATTACCTGACCTTGAAATGCTCCCCTGCTTTCCAGTAGTCTCCTTCAGTATTCCCCTCAACCTGATCGCTCATGTTCCTATCCCCATTTGCCATCAGTCTACTCATAAAAATCTATTTCCCTTTCCCAGGAAGATTCTGACATCCCCCCCAACCCTGCCATGAACTCTCCTTGCTACCCATACTCTCTGGGTCTGTAGATTGCAGTATTTTATAGCTAATATCCACTTATGAGTGAGTACCTACCATATTTACCTTCCTCATTCTGGGTTACCTCACTCAGGTGTAATCAGAGACTGTTTTTTGTTTGTTTGTTTGTTTGTTTGTTTGTTTCCTGGCCACCCAAACCTTAATAATAACACAAAAACTAAAGTAATTACAACACTGGCCAATGGTTTAGGCATACTTTTAGTTAGCTCTTAAATCTTAAATTAATCCATTTCTATTATTTTATGTTTTTCCACGAGGCTTGTGGTTTGTTACCTCTTGCTTCTTAGGAGGTTACATGGCATCTGCCTGACTCTGCCTTCTTTCATGTTTAATGCTTAAAGTCTAGTTTTCCTGTCTAGCTATAGTCTGCCCTTCCATGGGCCAAAGCAGCATTTTATTAACCAGTGGTAATAAAACATATTCAGAGCATGCAGAGGGGAATACCATATCACTCAGCATATTTTTCCTAGTTCCATCCATTTGTCTTCAAATTTCCTGTTGTCCTTGTTTTAAAAGCTTCATTTTCCTTATCCTTTCTTTGATTGAGGGGCATCTAGGTTGTTGCCTGTTTCTGGTTATTACAAATAAAGCTGCTATAAACATAGTTGAGCAATGTTATTAGTTTTAAAATATCTAAATTATATGAAACAAAATGCAATGAACAAGGGCATTAATAAAAAGAGAAACAGAGCAGGATGATGATGGCACATGCCTTTAATCACAACACTTGGGAGGCAGAGGCAGGCAGATCTCTGTGAATTTGACCAGCCTGGTCTTCACAGTAAGTTCCAGAACAGGTACCAAAGCTACACATAGAAGCTCTGTCTAAAAACCAAAAAAAAAAAAAGAAAGAAAAAGAAAAAAAACAGAAACAAAACCAGTAAGTATTATATTATCATCTCTTAATGGATATATCTATAATTTCCAAATTGGAAAATGAACAATGAAGTGTCTTCCTACTATAATATCTTTAATGGTAAATCTTTCTTTAAGTTTTGAATTTGGTTCATAAAAATGACTGCATTACTTAAATAAAATGAAGGAACCACTGCTAAAAGAAGACATTTGTTATATTCATGTGACAGTGTCCTATTTGTATGGAATAATACATGGGCTATATTGAGAATGTCTATAAAGGAGTAGGAAAAATGAAAACTAAACAAAATAAGATGACTAAAAACATTAAAATATAACGTATATATTCAATCCTTGTATATAGCATATTTAGTCTTGGGGAAAATAAAAAGATTAAATAATTAGATTAGCAAGCCTTGAATGGCCACAGCATGCTTTTTGTTGACAAGTGGACAGGTCAATACAATTAAGTCAACGATCAGCCAAACTCTAGAAATTTAAGCAGATAAAAATTCCTTCCTAGAGTTTTAAATGGAGACCTTTTTTTGTTTGTTTGTTTGTTTGTTTGTTGAGTAGGATTTCTCTATGTGGCTATGGAGTCTGTATTAAATATCACTCTATTGACCAGCCTAGCCTCAGACTCACAGAGCTCCAATTGCCTCTGCCTCCTGAGTGCTGGATTAAATGTGTGTGCCACCACTGACCCGCTCAAATGGAGACAGTTTTATATCAGTGTTATTTTAAGAAAATGTGGAGAAAACTCAGGTATCAAACCAGAAATAAAGTCACTTTAGCTTTCCCATTAATGTAATAGAATCCAGCAGCATGTACAAGTAAGAAACAGAATTGTGTGGTTTAGCTTTGATACAAACTCTTACCATCTCTGAGAATTTAGAAATGTGGTTTTAGTTAATCTGAGGATGATTCCAGAATTTCTGATACCAGTAGCTGGATTCCAGATTGACCTTTTCAAACTTCTGTTGACCTGGCTTGCAATGCTGCCTTGCCTATCAGGATACAATCCCGAGAAGCGTGCAATTTAATTGCTTCTTCTGCTCTCTAAGGATGTGAGAGAGGGAGGAATGTTTTGTGTCAGCTGGATTGTTTTTACTGAAACTAACACGACATTTAGAAACACTCGGTGCTGTTGAAATTTCTCATTACGCCTACATTTTCCATTTATAATAGTTTTGTGTTGTGTACCTTGTAAGTAGGTAAGTGACGTAAACTCCCACAGCCTTCAACTGCCATTTTCTTATGTGCTGAGTCATCGTTTTAAAGGTTTTCTTGTTGAAAAATTTCATCATTCAGAATAGAATCTTTGATGCATCTTACAGTCTTTATAGATACCTCTTATACATTCTTTTAATAACTTTTAAATAGAGGCAGAGACAGGCAGATCTCTGTGAGTTGGAGGCCATCCTGGTCTACAGAGCAAGCTATAGGACAGGCTCCAAAACTTCAGAGAAACTCTGACTCCAAAAACCAAAATGAGTACTTTTTTTTTTCTTACTGAATTGTTCTCCAGTATCTGGGTATTTGAAACATTTTCTGCTCCTTTTGGTTGCTACTCACCATCAATCTCTACACTATTTTCTGTCCTGTAGTCTTATATTCCAGAACATTTGTCTTCCTTACTCCCTTATCTTCAGTAGAAAACTGAAAGACACAATCCATCTCTACATAGGATGATTCTTCTGTAGTCTTCAGACACAATTTAGCTTATTACTATATTTTTCATAGCTGATCTGCACTTTTCTCCTGTAAAGATTAGTGATAAAAAGAATGAAAAGACCATGATCCTGTGTCTTCTGAAGATGACTTCCTGCCTATTTTTAAACATTCACCAATTTAAAGAGAAGCAAGCAGCAGTTTGGATAAACCCTTTTAGCTTCCTCAGTGCATGTCAGGCTGACAGCCCAGGACAGATGTACATTCTGACTGGCCATGTTCCATGGGCAGCTATTTCTATATTCAATGCTGTTGAGAACTCAAAGACCTAAATTCAAGGTGGTCATGTAAAAGAAGACAGGGATGTAATTAAGGACAATAGCTCTCAGTGGTAAAGCCAATCACTTTTTATCACAGTGTTGTTACTGCATAAGATTTATTTTCTGCTACCACTAAGAATATAAACTTTTAAGGTGATGAATGCCTGATAGAATCCTGTGAGGAGAGGATCAGAGAATGATCTCACCTAACTAGAATGTGATTAACTTGCCTTCTGAATTTTATGATCCAATGAACAAGTACTAATAACTGTGGCTGAAATTCAATCTTCTCACATGTTCTAAAACTTAAGGTTCTGAGAGTACCAAGAAGCCAAAGAAGATATCACTTGGTGTCATAAAGGCTAATGCAAGAATGGGAGGAGTGGTGAATCACCTCATCCCCAAATTCCGACATTTATTTCATTTTCTCAATACTAATACACCTACAATTGCTAAATATCTATATAGATTTTCAGGCACTTTGAATTGTCAAGCAAAAGATCATAATTTGATATGTATAAAGTTATAAAGTATTAATGAAAATTTTGAAAAGCTGTTTTGGGGCCTGATAGCACAGACTTGTATTCCTTGATCTTTAGGAGGCTGAAGCAGGAGGATTTTAAATTCAAGGCCATCCTGGGAAATTTAGTGAAAATCCATCTCAAAATGTTGAAATGATGAAATGGACTGGGAGACAGTCCAATGTTAGAAAGTCTGCTGGCAATGAGAGGCCTTAAGCTCAAATAAACTACAGCAAATAGACAGCCCATCCGTGTACCGTTTCCTCTGTGACTGTTTTAAACTCTCTGCATCTTATCCTTTTCAAAAAGACTTCAAAATACTAACATTCACAATTTCTTTAAGTTGTATATCTATAAATTTACAGAGATAAATTCAGTTCAAGCATGCAAAACAGCTTAATGATACTGAGAGTTATTGTCCCTATACAGTTTAGAGATCTTTAGAAATCATTCTCAAAGAGCTTCAATAACTTATTAAGAGTCCTAGGGCTTTCAGTATTGGAGCTAGAATTTGAATGCAACTGCACTGCAAAATTTGTCTTTCTGACTCAAGTGCTGACAGCTATGTACTGGAAAGACAGGTCCCAGGGCCTCTTTTAAGTACATGTCAGCCTTCTATAGGCTCATCTGGGATGAACCATGCCAACCTACCCAAAGGAAACAGGTATACCAGAAAGCTGGCCTTTATTAATGACAGTCTATAATTAATGGCTGGAAATTCAGATATTTTATAAATATGGTACGTGAGCCAAGCAAGAATGAGTGTTGGGGTTCTTTAAGAACTCACTGTACAGTAAAGCACATTTTGTTTATTTGTGATTTAGCTGAGTCCCTGGCCAAATGGCATTCTGTGCTGCCTGGCACTCAGATTAGCCACTAGGTGGCACTGAGTCTCTGGAGCTAGTTTGCATGAGCTGAGTGTGTTCTATTGGATCAACAGATAGGCTTCTTTTTTTACAGGGGTGTTAATGAGCATCTTTAACTTGTACTCTTATATAAATTTATCACAGATGTTTGTTTTCAAACCATAAACCATATTGGCCACTATTTAGTACTATTCTAAGCCTTCATCATCTTTTCCCATACTGATTGTCTATGAGGATTTTGAATCAGGCATGGCAGAGCATGGGTAGATTGTAAAATAAAGTATTATCTTGGAGCAGCCCACATGGACTATCTTAATAACAGGACCCCTAGATGTACTTGATGACTTGCTTCAAGAGTGAAGTATCTCTGCAATAGCTCCCCTTGGCAGAGTGATAAGAATATGAGACTTGACTGTCTTGCTGAATATAGAATATAACTGCTCCTCAGAATACTTGTATTGTTCATGAGTTTCTTTGTTAATATTACACTGGATGGAATGATGTTCCAACGTGATTGACTTTTATTAAAGCAAGGGGAACTATTAGAAACCAAGCCTTTTTTTTTTCTTGGTCAACTGCATTATATAAAAAGAAATTGAGATAGAAGAGGATGTTTATCAACACAAGGAGAAAATATCAAAGATTAGAGTAAAAGCAAAGTTTACTTTCCTGGGAATATAAATATGTTAGTATCAAGTATCGATCAAAATGATTATCATAATATCAATCCAACTAAAACACTTTAAATTTACTATTTCATAAACAATAGTAGAATACAAAGATTAAATTATAAAGAAAGTTTGTATGTTACTGTTAATGACCAGATTATATTCTTAGCTTATGAGAATGTGAAGAGATGCTATAGATGAAAGTGCATTTAGTTAGGCAACAAACTACTTAGAAGCTGTTGTTTTTATTAAACAGTTCAATGATGTCTGATATAGAGCTGGTGGGAATTCATAATCTTATAATATAGAGTAGATGACTTAAGAAGCAGAATTTAATTATTTCTCTAACTCATCAAAAATTTGTTTATCCAGGGATATTTCACAGAATTAAATAGTTATCAATTTACCTGACATTGGCTTTGCTTCTTCTCAGTAGAGTCTGATGACTACTTAAGAGACAGCTACTTCTAGTGTTTGAAGAGTAAATCTTAGTTGCTATTATATTGTTGTCAAGAGACACCATGACCAAGGCTACTCTTATAAAGAAACATTTAACTGGGGGGGCTGCTTACAGTTTTAGAGAGTTAGGCCACAGCCACCATGGCAGGAAACATGTAGACAGGCTTGGCACTGACCAGTAGCTGAGAGCTTTATATCCTGATCTCTAGGTTTCAGCCAGAGAGGGGATGTGGGAGAGGGAGAGGGAGAGAGAGAAATAGAGAGAAATGGGTCTTTGCATGGGTTTTTGAAAATTCAAAGCCTACTTCCAGTGGCACAACTCCAAGGCCATACCTCCTCCAATAAGGTCATACCTCTTATTCTTTCAAAATAGTTCTAGTAACTGGAAACCAAGCATTCAAACATATGAACCTATAGGTTGAGTTCTCATTAAAACCACCATACTCACCAACTCTAATCTCTCCAATCTTCAAGTTTTCCTTTAGACATCCCTCTCCAGCTCTGGCTTACTCAGTCTATCTGCCAATCACATCTAGAAGGGTTAATTGATACAGATAATTTATTTTAATTTTTCAAACTGATGGATGCCTAGACTTGGAATTATATAGGAAGCATATTTTTGGTAAAGCATTTCTCAATGAACCTAGGGCTACCAATTAACTTTTCAGCAAACCCAAGCAATTCTCCTAGCTCTGCCTCTTCAATGCTAGGATTATAAGCATGCACCACCATGTTCAGCTCTTTACATGAGTGCTGGGGATTCCAACTCAGATACTCATGCTTGCACAGAAACCCTTCACCAATTAAACCATCTCACTGGCTTCCCATTCATTTTCTAAATTGCTGGAATATAAAATATTATTGTCGAACTACAGCATACCACTTGACCCAGGTGGTACATTAGCCTGTCTTGATTTGAAAGGTCAAATCCTCCTTTTTGCTCCATAGTCTCTCCTTTTGCCCTGAAAGAAGAGGGATTGATTCTGTCTTCAATCAGACCATAATCTGTCTTATTTGGATGGGAAGCCATTCTTTTTTTTAGAGTAATATAGTTGGAACTGCCCAATAAGCTACTGGAAAGAAAGTTGTAATTCTTTAGTGAAGACTTTTGTTTTGGTTATGTTATTTTATCATAAGATAGGTAGTCCAAGAATGTCTGTCTCAGTTTATAAAGAGCAAGAATCTGGTAATTGTTCAGTCAATGAGGCTGGATATAGCCCAGCAATCCCAGACCTAGAGTTCAGGAGAATTCTTGAAGAGCTAATGGTTTTCAGTTTATGTTGGAATTTTGAAGACATTGGATATAGCATTCACAATAGTAACAGGAAAGATGAAATTTCCTGTAAGAGTGAAAGGCAAAGAACAAAGCACATTTATCCATATCCTGTCATGGGGGCTGCCAACATGTATGGTTCAGATAGAGTGTGTCTTCACCAATGAAATCATCTGTCCCGCGCTATGTTTCTCGCCAGCAAGAATGACACAGCACAGTCAGGATCCTTCTGCAGCAAAGCTTTAATGCCCCTGAGAGGGAGAGCA
>LOEQ01010405.1:29020-42779 GCA_001685075.1 Bramus lutescens | reverse complement strand
TCACATGCTCATTCAGACCTGGTCTAGCTGGATTTGGTTGAGTTCTCATTAGAACAGGTACAATGTCTCAGTGGGTGGACCAACCCCTCACGGTCCTGACTTCTTTGCTCATCTTCTCCCTCTTTAAGCCTTTCAACTGGACCTTGGGAGCTCAGTCCCTCCCTCTGATAAGGGTCTCTGTCTCTGTCTCTATCTCCATCTGTTTCCTGATGAAGATTCTATGGTGATATTGGAGATAATCATCAGCCTGATAGTGGGGCAAGGACAGTTCAAGCACCCCCTCCTTTGCTGTCCAAGGACCTAGCTAGGGACATCCCCCTGGACAGCTGGGATCCCCTTTAGAGCCAAGTCTCTTGCCAACCCTAAAATGGATCCCTTAATGTAGACATCTTCTTCCCTGCTCCTATAACTAACCTTCCTCCATCTCCACCCTCCCATTCCCCCGAGGTCTTGCCAGTCCTTCCATTCTCCCTTCCCTTTCCCCCTCTCCCCTTCCCCCAACCTCCTCACTCCCACCCCTGCCCCCACCCCCATGATCACAACTTTTGCCTGGCAATCTTGCACTCTTGACTGTTTTGTTCTATGAAACTTACTTCTGGTTTATCTGCCAACATTTTGTTTACAGTGTTGATCTTTTTCTTCATCTGCCCATCTCTTCCTTCAAATGCTCTCTGACAATCTTCTGTTACAGGATCAGGGCCCCTTGCTAGCCAGGGACCTTGCAGACAAAAGGACTAGCTTGCTGCATGCAGGCATAGTGAAACAAAGGAACTCCTGCCCAATTGCACTCACCACCTTGTCCCAGCCCCAAAACAGGCTGAGCTGGGGGATCTTATGACCCTGGAGAAGGGAAGGGGTGCCTGGGATAAAGCTGGGATGGGATAGGAAGAGAGAGGCTGTAGCCGGGGAGAGAAGTCCCTGCAGAAGGACTAGAAAGTTTAGGGGTTGAGGAGTGTCTGTCTGTGCTCCCTTACTGGGGCTTCTGCTGGCCATTCAGGAACACACTCACCTCTCTGATGGATCTTCTGGTACAGAATCAGGGGCCCTTGCTGGCCAGGGACCTTGCAGACAAAAGGACTAGCTTGCAGCCTGCAGGCTTAGTGAAACAAAGGAACTCCTGCCCTGTTGCACTCACCACCCCATCCCAGCCCCAACACAGACTGAGCTAGGGGATCTTATGACCCTGGAGAAGGGAAGAGTTGCCTGGGAGCAAGCTGGGATGGGATAGGAAGAGAGAGGCAGTAGCCGGGGAGAGAAGCCCCTGCAGAATGGCCAGAAAGTTGAGGGGTTTGAGGAGTGTCTGTGCTCCCTTTCCGGGGCTTCTGCTGGCCGGTCAGGAAGACATTCACCCCTTGGATAGATCTTCTGGTACAGGATCAGGGCAAAAGGACTCCCATTGTTTTTCAAATATAACTTTGATATTCATTTTTATCCACATTTTACTATGACAAAAGAATTCTTTTCTGATATTAAATATTCTACCTCATTTGCTTAGAAAAGCCTAGATCCTAACAAAAACAGTGGATGTTAACAGTATCCTCCCCACCCTACATACATGGAAGCTTGCTGATGCATCCTTTGATTTACCCAAAGTTAATTAACTTTGAGGAACAGTTTGCACTAATTGGGGACACATTACATTTTACTAGTTCTCCAGACCTAAATATTTAAGAGGTCAACAAATTTTAAAACTGAGTAATATCTAGATACATGTATTACGAAAGACTCCATATATATTTAATTAGGTTGATCTTAAAGATACCTGTAATGTTTATTTCAACAAACAGTTCATGCTTTGATCACTGCTAGAATATTAGTATAAATTGAAGCATCTTTAAGGTGTAACCAGCATTCAGAATATTATTAAATTTTACTCCTAATTTATCATTAGTGCCTATAAAATATATTACATTTGTCAAATAATGGCAGAGAAATATATCTCATTTCTGTGGTTCCCACCACATTTTCCATTACAAATAATGGAAATTATTTATTATCTCATATTGGCTTATTGCAAAAAAGTGTTGCTTTTATTTATCAAAAATATGAAAGGAATTCTAATTTTTCTGCCTTTCTTAGGCAAAAATTATTTGGATAATCTGGCACTCTTATTAATTAAATACAGAGCAAAACTGAGATATTAGGGAGTCTTCCTCAAAAGGAGATAATTTAGGTTATTTCTCAAAATCTCAAGGAATTTTGATGGAAGTTTTGAAGATTCTACTGTAAAAAAATTCATTGGATACAATGTAGGGGTTATATGTTTTTGGGAGGTGTTTCTGTCATTTTAATAAATAAACTTATTAACAAGCAAATAGGGAGAAGTTATCTGGAATTTATTTTGGCTTCAATCATAGACAATAAATAAATAAATCTCTAAGTAGGAAGTGGACCAAAGTGCTCCAAGCCGTCAACCTTTCACCTCAGCTTCATTGCTCTTGTTTTCACCAGTGGAAGGGACATCTTGCCCAGTCTCTCCTGCTTACCCATTCTACTCACTTTGCAGTTACAGCTTGACTATGAGTTAGAAATTGACACAAGTTATTTAGTCCTTCTGCGAATATTACTTATTAATATAAAGTAAGCTATTTCCCAATACAAAAGGAAGAACACTTTAAGAGCATATTAGACCAGCATTTGACCCTCTCTGTTCCAAAGACGCTACTATTCTAGTCTGGATTCCCATACCTTTCTCTTGTGTTTCTTTCTTCCTTAACAGATCACCTAATAACTAATGGTCTTTCCATTAATTCTTTAGTGGTGGACAGGGAATTTAACTGTGTACCTCTAAGTAAAAAATGTGATTTTTTTTAACTTCACCTTTAGTCATTCTGACTCAATAAGTTTTACAAGCAATCTAGGTAAGTGAATTATAAAATAATAACAAGAATTTTTCCTTCTCTCTGCCCTCTCTTCTTCCTCATTTCTTCTTTCTTGTTTGCATGGGGTATTAAAACCAGGTTCTTATGTGTGTTAGATTAAAAGCCTACTATTAAGATATATCTCTAGTCTATTTTTAAATTTTGAGACAGGATATCACTAATTTGCCTAAGTTGGGATTGAACTTGCCACTCTCCTACTATGGTTTCCCACATAAGTAGGATTGTAATTCTATGTCATTGGACTTTGTCAACATAATTTTAACAAATTAAAATTAAAATTAAACTACAGATATTGAGAAACACTCAAACTTTAAAAACAAAATGTGAATGTTAATCATTTTCAATTAAATATCTTAAAATATTCACCTTTCCTCCATAGACCACATTCTCAACTGCCAACGATAGTCATAGGTAAAATTCTCCCTGAGGAAATGTACAGTGAGAGTTCCAGTGAATGAATGAGTCAAGAAGTTAAGGACTGAGGGTGTAGTTTTGTCTATAATAAATACAACCCTCATCAAACACTGGGGTTTGCTAAAACTTAACAGGTAGAAAACTCTTGGATTTTTAAGTTAAACATGCGGCAAGAACTTCAAATAGTCTCCTTGGAGTCTTGTGATTCTGCTTCTTGTGCTGGCATTTGATAGGAACCAACAACAGTGTCAGCGCCATCACACTGGGAAAAATCAAGATAAATTTATTCTGTGACAAATCACAGCATCATCTCATGGATGCCTTATATATCTAGCACGGGCATGCAGGAGATGATCTAAGAATGAAATAGTAGGTAAGATGTGACTCCTTCTTAATAAAGTTTGAAATTGATTATTAACTTACATTTTGGATAATATATTGGCCCATTTTCTGTTACTACAGTGAAATAGCTGAGGCATTCCAACCTTATAAAGAAAGGGAATTTTTTAGGTTAAAATCCCACAGGCTTAAAGTTGAATCAGTGTTGTTCAGACGGCAGACAGGATCTCTTTTGGTTTTACACTTTGTAACCAGTAAAAATGGCAGAAATACAGGCAGGATGGAAAGATCACAGTCCAAGGAAAGGGAAACAAAGATGGGCTGGATTCTTACATTATCTTTTGAGGCCACATCATGAAGACTTTCTAGACATCCCACTTCCAATGCTATTTCCCTAAGGACTAAGCTTCCAACCCATGAGATTTTATAGAATAAACCCAATTTATGTTCCAACCACAGCAGACAGTAAGAAATTAATATTTTAATTATTTTAAGATTTAGAAATTGTTCAATTATTTATATATGTGTGCATATGTATTGGTATGTGTATTTGTTTACACAAGTCCAGCATTGCGGGTTCAGAAAAGGGAGTCAGATTCCTAGAGCTGGAGTGACTATGATTTGATCAACATGTGTTCTAACAACTGAACCCAGATCCTCTGAAAGAGCAGTATGTGCTTTTAGCTGCTATGCTTTCTCTCAAGACTGAGAAGACAATCCAATGTGTCAATTCTGATATCTCAGTGATTTCACCCCTGTGTGTGTAGTACAAGTTAATATTATAAAATAATTTAAGATTATTATTTAATGCTAGTCATTGTTTAGGCTTATAAAACAGTGATATTATCTGTAAGTACTGAGGAAATAATTCATCATATATGTATGCATTAGTTGCCTGTTTGCAGAGGACTTAGAGATTTGTTTGGAGACAGAATTGGCTGTAAGAATTGCACTAATTCAACGTGCGTGTATTGAGCATTTATTATCTATGAGGCAATAGAAAGGATATTAGGAATAAAGATGTGATTATGCAAAACCCATGTTTTCAAATTGTTTGTTGGTTGTAAAGAGTTCAAGGGGCCCTGAACTCGAAAAAATATCACATAAGCAGAGCTTCAAAGATAACTGGGAATTTTCCAACAGGATAAAGAAGAAGCCTTTTGAGCAAACAAAATGTCCATGACATAAAGTATGACAGTGTCAGCAGCAGTCTGAGACTCCCTCTAGTCAACGGAAAGAGACAATATTGATGAATCTGAATTTCAACTTCTCTGTGCTGATGCCTGAAGTTGGCCCTTCCCAGCAACTGAGACTAGAAATCATTCTTCCAGGGTGAAGTCTATGCAATAGTGAGGACTACAGAGTCAATGGGAAATGAGTTAGAAGTAAAGGGATAGAGACTCTCTGGCCTTTGTCACAACTCATCTTGGCCAGTCATCCTAAATGGTGGTGATACTCTGCATCATTTGTAGTACTTGGAATAAATACTCATACTCTGGTCCCATTCCCAATAGTTCTGATTTTTTGAAGGGTTATTGTTTGTTTGCTTTTTGTTTTTTACTGACATCAGAGCATACTTTTATTTTTCAAGTTCTACTGGTAAATTTGACTTGCAATTAGAGTTCCAAAGCATGGATTAAGGATGTACTCATAACTTGGCTAGATGTTTCTATCACCTAAGCAATGTTATATTCTACATATTACATTGCCCTAAAGGATGTATGGTTATGAAAGTCTGTATTTTTACCTATATGAATATATGTGTAGTTGTATATATGTGTGTTTGTGTATTCATGTGCGTGGACATGTGTGTATGAACGATTCAATTGCAGAATCTGGTATTATTTTCCAATAAATTTTCTTATTGCTCTACAACTAATAATCAAAGAAGAAAAGCAAAACAGGAATTCAGGAACCACAGCATCTTTATGAAGTGGGAAGAACAGGAGTTTTTCTTAGAATGATATCCTCCTCCATTACATTCAGAGGGTTAAAGTGTTTTACATTACAAATATTGCATACTTTATAAAAATGAAATGGAGTTAATGATGTGGAACTAGCATACATGTGTGAATTGTTGATGAAAAACACAGCTCTTGCCTCAAAGAGAACAAGAGGGAGTTCTTCTGTGCCAAACACAAGCCACTATGGTCCAGGAACATGAACTTAAGTTGCCCTGAATGAAAGCTCCTCCATGGAAGAGACTAAATGAATGTTTATAATCACAGAACAAAGGCAATGCACAAATAAATGGATTTCCAAATACACTGGTGGTATTTACATGTAGCTCAAAGCTCAGAGGTACTGTCTGTGGGTTTTAGGTCCTTTCTGATCACACTGTTAGCTTCTGGGTTGGTAGAAAATAGTGATCTGCCTAATAAGTAAGATCTGCTTAATACTTGGAAGATATTAGATCAGGTACAGAGTTTGGTAATTGGTGTGTGCTAAGGAGATTAAAGATAGCCATGATAGCTGTGGCTCTGGATCTGCATCATTCCATCTTCCCATTATATGAAGTCATAGTCAATTAATGGGTTTGCAAGAACTGCAGCATAGACATTGATTCTTTAAAGAAGTTCACCTAATTCAAGTNTGTTGGTGTTTTGTAAGTTTTACCCTTAAAATAAATACCCCTTTAATTCCCATCTGGTGTGGGATTGTTTATGACTTACGCCTTCAAACTCTTATAAAGGAAATCCTTTAATTGAGGTGGAAGCTTATAGTTTCAGAGGTTTAGTCCATTATCATGATGGTAGGGGAGCATGGCAGCATGCAGGCAGTCGTAGTGCTGGAGGAATAGCGAAGAATCATCTATCTTGCAGGCAACAGGAAGTCAACTGAGACAATGGGGGTATCCTTAGCATAAGAAACCTCAAAGCCTTCTCCCATAATGACACACTTCCTCCACCAAGGCCATACCCATTCCAACAAGTCATACCTCCTAATAGAGCCACTCCCTATGAGATTTTATTCAGACTACCACAGACATAATTTGTACTCCCAGGTGCCGGCAAAAACACATGATGAAAGAAGAGACCCACAAACCGTGAAGAAGGCAAAGAGTTTCTGAGACCTAAAGTAGTAAATAAATAAAGACTTCAAAATTTATTAGATAAACTGCAGTGGTAAACTATGGACTACCACCTCCAGCTAGGAATATAAGAAATATTCAATAGACCATTACAGACTTTTCTCGTCAGATCTGGCTGTCCCTCTGGTCAAGCAGCCACTGCCTGTGGGTTTCACATTTCCAAAGCAGAAGCAAGTACTCAGAATTACTACTGCATAGACTTCACACAGACCATCATAGTAGACAGATATGGATTAGATTGCTCCCCACCCTCAATGGCATTAGAATTTGGACAATATGCCATCTTTGTCTTGAGTGGCCTCAAATTGAGAAGAAGCCCCCAGAGCCATATTTATGCTTAATGGTGACATCACGGTAATGTAAAGTTTCAGCTGCCTCACTTATGCAGTCTCTTGTGTGCTTCCACATACTGATGGGGAAAGCATACTTCACTGCCTGGAAACAAAGATGCCAGCTAGGCTTTCCAGAAATTCACTCACTGAGACTTATTCTACAGAAGAAGGGCAGACCTGTGTCATCTACATAAAAACTGCTCAAGCTAACATGGCTGTCAGACAGGTACTTGCCACACACCAAGATTTTTCTTTAGAATTCATGGAGGACACAAGATGAGACATCACCACTAATGGTTTGTGGCATCTGAATGATGAGAATGATTCAATAAGACAGGTGCCGTTAAATCCTTATAGCTGAGATTTTGAGAGGCTCTTTTTTTCAGTCTTCCATTTCCATGGACTCTAGCCCCCCCCCAAAAAAATCAGAGGCAAGGAAGAACTTCTTATTTATCACACTGCTGCCTTGGACTCTTCCTGAAAAGTAAACTATTTCAGTTTGCTGATACAGGTGCTTTGTTTATCCAAGTCTTGATTAGATAAAGGAAGGATTGTGTATTGGGAATACCTAGATGGTATAACCCTCGCAGACTTTTCAACCTTTGCTGTTACCTCTAGAGAAGGTAGAACTGAGTGTACAGGTCTGTGAAGTATCTTAAATTCTATTAATAGGAAATACAATAGTTCTCATCCTATGGCATCAGCAATGTGTGCTCCTGTAAACTAACCATCAAAATCTTCCTAACTCTTCCAATCATATCAAAATTTTTTAGCACTTTAATCTTCCACAGAAAGATCTCATGTATATGAAAAGAACAAAATTTGAAATGCTGACCCTTAGAGGTGCTTTCTGAGAGTGTATCAAATTTTGCATTTGACAACCAGCACCACATAAATCAGATGTGGTGGTGTACACCCATTATTCCAGCAACCCAGAGGTGGAATATCAGAAACTCAGGGTTATGTTCAGTGACATTACAAGTTTGAGGCAAATCTGAGCTATATGACACTCACACCTCACCCCCACATTTTCCCTAAAGATTAATCACAACCATTATTTTTGTTTAAAGACAATTTCTGTAAACCAAAGGAATGAGGAACAGTACTTTATTTTCTCTCTGTGTTTCAAAACTCTTCTTGTTAGCTTTTCAATCAATTTTAATTAAGGAACCAAAGTCTGTAGGCCAATGGTTTTCAACTTTCCTAATGCTGTGACTCTTTAATATAGTTCCTCACTTTGTTTCTTACTTTCCTCCAAAAGTAAGATTGTTTCATTGATACTTCATAACTGTACTTTTGCTGCTGTTATGAATCTTAATGTAAATATCTGATGTGCAATATATGTGATTTGTGACCCCTGTGGAAGGGTTGCCTAACCACTATAGGAGTTATAACCCACAGATTGAGAACCATTGTCTAGACTTCTCTGTTAACTCTTTCTCCACAAATGAACTAACTTACTTTTGATGTTAAAAAAGGAAAAGTAATAGATTATTCTGACAGGATTGCCTTGATCTTTATTGGTGCTCTCAATTGCCTTCCTTTGTTTCACACTTCGGTGTGTTGATACTTCTGTGATGTAGGGACTGTCTCTTCTGTTTTTCATTATTTGGTGTTCAGTATGCATCATTTACCTCAAAATGAATCTCTTTCCATAGATTTTTGGAATTTCTCCTATGATTTTATTGAGAATAATTTCTGCACCTTCCTGTATACTATTAATCACATTAAGCTTTTTATGATAGTTCAGAGTTCCTGCACGTAACATTGCTCTTTTTCATTTAGATTTAAGATTTTCTTTGAGTGATCCATTTCCTCTACCTTGTCTTCCAGATCTGATATTATTTCTTCAACTTGACCCAAATTCTTGATGATACTTTCCTCTCAGCTGTTTGTTTTATTCCCGGGGTTTTTCACTTTGAATTTTATTTTATTTCAGTTCCTCCTCAGATATTCTCTTTGTGGTCCTCTTTCAGATAATTGTTCATATCATCTTTGATTTTCTTGAACATACTTATAATTACTGTTTTACAATCATATATTCAGTATACTAGGTAAGATCCTTTTATCAGAGAATATTAAATTTTGGATTCTAAATTCTGGAGACCTATTGTTTTGATCATTTATATTGTGTTTTTGTGTTTGTTAGTTTGTGTTTGTGTTTAGCATTTGGAATGTTTTGTTAATAGAATATTTTTGGTTTTGTATATCTGATCTTGCTTTGTTGGGTAGTTATTTGGGTATTTGTTTTCTGTCATCCTACCTTGTCAGGTTGTGAACCAGTTAAATAGTTCTTCATGTGTGTCTTAGGACCACTCTGTGTTAGTGTGTTAATGGAGTGTCAGAAGTAGTCTCCCCTCAACTGGAAATAGGTGTAACTTTTGATCCTGCAAGTATACCTTCTGTAGGTTTAGAAGAATCTCTCTGTTGATCTTCAGGAATTTGTAGCAGGCTCTCTGTGTTTTTCAAGTTTTGCACTATATCATGCTGGTGTATAGTTGTGGTTGGGTTGAATGACAGGTAAGCTTATGGACAAACAGGCCTGGAAAACCTACCAAGAGGCTTGGTTGTGACTCTCTGTAAAGCTTGTGATGCTCCTTCCTTTTTTTTCTTTTTTCTTTTTTATTGATATTTATTGAGCTCTACATTTTTTCTCGGCTCCCCTCCCTGCCTCTCCCCTCCGCTCTTCGATCCTCCTCCAAGGTCCCCATGCTCCCAATTTCTTCAGGAGATATTGTCTTTCTTTACTTTCTACTTCCCATGTAGATTATAACTATGTAAGTCTCTCTTCTTTAATCTTAACCCTAATATAATCAATTATGTTGGTTATAGGCATGCATTCTAAGTAAGACATTCCAACATTGGCAGAGGGCAAAATGTCCATGCAACAAGCTTGTTAAACAAATTTGATAACATACTGACTAACAAGATTCTGAGAATTATAAAATTTTTCCTTAAGATCTGATGTATCTTTTATGTTCTCTTTGTCATAAATCCTTATCTTTGGTCAACTACTTTCTAAAGAATTATGTCTACTTTATGTATCTTTATAAATTTGACATCCAACAAGGCTTATGGCATAAAGAATTAGTTTCATAAGTGCTCCCATTCTAAATTAAATTAATAAAATTTGATTGCAGGTTCATTCAGTCATATTATTCTAACAGAAGAGTGTCAATTGCACTGACTACTGCTACAAGCTTGTACTATCTAAATATGGCATGTCTCCCTCCCATAAGATGTTTTCTAATCTTATCCCTTCAAATTGTGCTTCACATCTCAGCTTCACTTGCAAATTGTTCCACATATCTATTACTTTATTTTTAAAATATTTATTTTATTTTATTTGTATGAATATTGGTATGCACATATGTATGTAAACAAGATGCATGCCTGGTGCCCAAGGAGGCCAGAAAAATGAACTGGCTCACTTGAAAGAAGAATCATAGGTGACTCTGAGTAACCATGTTTATTTTAAATCCTGAACTCAGATCTTCTACAATACAAGTACTCTTAACTGCTGAGTCATTGCTCTAGCCCTGTTTATTATCTTTCAATAGCCGTTTACTAGTATCTTCCATAGTGAACATATCCTCTGCACAACTAGTCTTTTCTTATGCAGATTGCCTTGCCTTCATTCACCCCTGAGTTTGCCGGTACATTTTGTCTATCATGACAGAAACAATCTTGTGATAATAAGCAAAGATATTTGTGTTGATTCACAGCTTTGGTCCCTATTAATCGCATTGATGCAGGATGGGTCTGAGAAGCCTACTGAAAGTCTTTGGTCAGACTCCATGTAGTACTTGTGCTGCACCTTATTAAATATTAACTCAGATTCATTTTGTTATATTGCATATAATGATGCATGCTTGTTTTGACATCCATGGTGAACTAGAAAATATCACATGATGCTCAGCATGACCAAAGCAAATGACCTAAAAAGAGGCAAGTGTCTTAAAAAGAGTTCAGTGTTGTTACAAGAGAATGATAAACTCTGTGTGATGGATATGTCAAAACTGAGTGTTGAAGAAGAATGAACTCAAATTGATCCAAACATGAATTTAACAATGGTTATCAGCCATGGGAATTTCACACAGAAAATAGAAGCAATTCTGTATATTTCTAGTAGTAAGTGTTTGAACAAACAGAAATCAGATAATTAATTACATAGAAATAAAAAACAGAGTACCAGATTGTGTGAAAACTGAAGTAGAAGATTCTTAAAAGTTTGTTGAGAAACCATTGATAACCCTTGAGAATTGTAGTCTCTAACTCATACTGGTGAGAAAAAGAACCAGCTCCCACAACTGGTCAACCTAAAAGCAAATACGAGATTGCAAATCCTCAGCCCTTAATGGAACATCTATATAATACTATTCTTCCAAAGGTCTAACTAATCTTGAAGGAAAAAGGGAGTGCAAAGAGTGTAAGGTGAGTAGGTCAAAGGTAGCTACAGGGAAATAATACTTTCTGGACACCACATGACAACTGCATATATGAACTCACAGCACCTGTGGCCACATGCACAAAGCCCACGTAAGTTCAAGTTGGGCAAACTTCCAACATGAAATCACAGATGTGAGCATAAATTCCAATCTCTAGTAGAAAAGTCCTTGGCAGTTGATGACTATAGGAGATGAGTCAGTTGTCTTTTAGGGTAGGACTCCCAGTTGACCAGCTGGCTCCAAGGAGGTAACACCCAAGAGTATTTGGGCTATGTAAATTGGACTTCATAGTTTGGGAGAGGGTGAAGTTCCACAGACAGGGTTATGAGGGTGGATCTCGAAAGGGTTTTGGTGAATATGATAAAAATTTTTGTGTGAAATTCTCAAAAAATTAATAATGTACATGTGAATGGGCAGCTCTCAGGAAGCTGCAACCCTACACAAAGAAACATAGGCAACTAAGGAATGTAAAAATAGGAGAAATAATCTTCCCTAAAAATAACTCACTAACTGCTTATGCTATACTGAATAATAACTCTGAAAACATACATATAATAACATACAGACTGAAAAGGTTGTACTTATGTGTTTAGGACTATGTATGCATGTATATATATTTGGATGTATACAAAAACAACTAAACAAAAAAAGACCCCAAGTTTGAGGGGCATATGTCAAGGTTTATAGGGAGGAAATGGGGAGGAAAAACTTGGTAATTAAATTCTAATCTCATGAAACTAATTAATTTTTAAATATAAAAGAAACCAAACTACAGACTATCAATAAACAGTTGGGAAACTGCATGGGACTATTACCCCATTTCAAAATATCTTTCAATTTTATATGAGTGAAACCCAATGGCTAACATACTGGAACAATAAAAACAAGAGAATTCTGGGAAGTGTAGCACTCAGCTTCTCTAGTGTAGCACAAAGATGACTTAATAGAAGTTGGTGATGGAGGAACCCACATTGCTGAGGAATTGTTCAGATATATCCCATTGAAACCCAGGAAAAGGAGTCATATCTACAACTAAAGGAGACATCAAAATTTAACCAAGACAAAAATTCAGTGTTTCAATCCTTTCTTTAGTTGGATGTATTAGCTACTTTTCAACTGCTATTATAAAATACCATGCATAAGGTAATTAATAGAAAGAAAGTTTATTTGAGATTATGGTTCCAGAATGATGAGAATATATCATAGAAGGGATGCATGGCAAAAAGAAGCCGATATTGTGGCTCAGTCAGAAGGCTAAGGGCCCATATCTTGTGTTACTAACAGAAAACAGAGAGAACAACTGGAAATAGTGTTAGGACTTATGCTCCAGATGACATTGAATCAATTAGGGTCTGTCCTAGGAGACCCCGGGAACTTGGCCAATCAAATATGTAATTGGCTGTAATCATCATTCAAACCCCCATAATAGGTCTTAGAGCAGAAACAGATGAAATTCACTCAAACTTCACAGGCCAAAATTAAGCAATTAATTCTGGTAATGAGAAACTTAGCAGACAAACTTTGGAATTGTTGGAATTTTATGAAGAATGTGCTAATCCTTTATATTTCTTCTATTTCTGAATTGCACTGAAACATTAATTAAATGAATGCAGCAATGAATTCTAGGAGGTTTTCCCTTTTGAATAAAGTACAACTTAATTTTTTTCTGCTTAATTACCACAATCAGATTTGTCATATTTATTAGTAATGAATATCTGTTCTTTTTAAATGCCATTGACCACCAATTCCCAGTGCTGTTGAGGGAAGTTGGCACAACAAATATCCATCACTATAAGTTCAGTATTATTGCTTGCCTTCATGTACATTATAGCATAATCAATATTTTACTCAATCTGTAGTGCATATATGTCAAACAAATTGATGATACCACAAGAATATTTTCTATATTTTCCAGAATGTATTATTGCACCAAGTTTGGCTTTAACTTTCATGAGCTTGAAAAGCTAATGTAATCACATTCATTGTGTGATGTTTCTCCCCATTTCTAGAGGTCTTGATCCGTACAATGAATGTCATCAAGAATAATACTCTGATTTTACTTTAAGAGAAGTAAACCTGATTATTGTTTCTTATCATCTTTTTTTATTTACTTATTAAAAATTTCCACCTCCTCCCCTCCTCCCATTTCCCGCCCACTCCGACCACTTTCCCTCCCCTTCCCTCTCCAGTCCTAAGATTAGTCAGGGTTCCCTGCCCTGTGGGAAGTCCAAGGTCCTCCTCCCTCCATCCAGG
>LOEQ01010405.1:1802-28180 GCA_001685075.1 Bramus lutescens | reverse complement strand
ATGCTTTTGAAGTATGATTGGGCATCTCTTGGGTATATTTCCAAGAGTGGAATTGCTGGGTCTTGAGGTAAGTTGACTCCCAGTTTCCTGAGAAACCGCCACACTGATTTCCAAAGTGGTTGCACAAGTTTTTATTCCCACCAACAACGTCTTGTCATCTTTTTAAACAATGTTAAATAGTTGTCTAGAGGTGAAGTGAAAGAAATTTGCTACTTGCTGTGAGAGAATGGTATAAATGGTATTGATATACTATGAAAGGCTCATGACAGAAAAAGATTCGTCATATTATTTCAAGTATAAGCATCTATTTTATTCATATTTTTACAATAGACAAAAATTTCTAGTGCTAAGTTACCAGCACCTGACTTTTGATCTTTACCTCTTTCTATGCATTGACACAATAATAGGAGAAAAGGTCAATAAAATTATTTGGATTTTATATTTCAAATCTAAGAAAGGGAAGCAAAATGTAAAAAAAGGGAGGAAACATTAGTAAACACACCCTTGAGTATAAAATAAAGTCATAAAAAGTAAGGAAAACTTGGTTCTTCAAAGGCAATGCCAAGGAGCAAGGCCAGTGGCAGCCTCGTTAGATAGCAACAACATCTCTTGCTCCAATGTCAGAAAAAAAGGCTCTTGTGAACTGAAGACATATATGGAATCCTTAGAGAAATAATGCATAGATCACATGGATGGAAAAAGTGAATTTCCTATGGTTGGCAAAAGTTCTACATGGGCCAAAGATAAAAGTGAGGTAAGAATCACTCATGAATGTGAATGATGGCTGACAAAAAGGAAAGGGCATGTTGATGAACATGGGAAGGCTAACATGGAGGAAGAGTATATTCCTTCTATTCTGTCATGCCATCAGAAATAAGCAGAGTACACATTTCACTTTCTCATTTAGCAAAGATAAGCTATAGGCACTATCATTTTGAAAAAAAAATCCACATAGAACTACCTAACAGATTTAAGAAATGAAGACACTGGTAATTCATGAAATTCTTCAGAGAATAATAGTCAATGATATAACTCAAAAAAATTCAAAGTGGGTACTTTTTCTACTTAGTCATATTAAAATGTATCTTCCATTATGAAACATTTTAGTTGATTTAAATTTAACATAAATAATAAAGTAATTTTTCTTTTTGATTGTTTTTTATAAAGTACCAGGATTTCTTTTTTTGTTTACAGATGTTTATTGAGCTCTACATTTTTTCTCTGCTCCCCTCCATGCCCCTCCCCTCCCCTTTAACCCTCTCTCAAGTTCCCTCTGCCCCAAATTACTCAGGAGATCTTATCTTTTTCTACTTCTCATGTAGATTAGATCTATGTATGTCTCTCTCAGGGTTATCATTGTTGTCTAGGTTCTCTGGGATTGTGATTTGTGGGTTGGTTTTCTTTGCTTTATGTTTTAAAACTGCTTATGAGTGAGTACATGTGATAATTGTCTTTCTGGGTCTAGGTTACCTCACTCAAAACAATGTTTTCTAGCTCCATCCATTTTCCTACAAAATCCAAGATGTTGTTATTTTTCTGCTGTGTAATACTCCATTGTGTAAATGTATCACATTTTCCTTATCCATTCTTTGGTCAAGGGGCATTTATGTTCTTTCCAGATTCCGGCTATGACAAATAATGCTGCTATGAACATAGTTGAGCACATGTCCTAGTGGTATGATTGAGCATCCTTTGGATATATACCCAAGAGAGGTATTGCTGGGTCTTGAGGAAGGTTGTTTGCTAATTTTCTGAGAAATCGCGACACTGACATCCAAAGGAGCTGTACCAGCTTGCATTATCAGCAATGCAGGAGTGTTTTCTTTACCCAACAACCTCTCCAGCATAAGTTGTCATCATTGTTTTTGATCTTCACCATATTTGCAGGTGTAAGATGGAATCTCAGAGTTCTTTTGATTTGCATTTCTCTGATGACTAAGCATGCATTTCTATATGTGTCTTTTGACCATTTTAGATTCCTCTGTTGAAAGTTCTCTGTTTCGGTCTGCACTCCATTTTTTATTGGATTATTTTTTCTTCTGATGACCAATTTCTTGAGTTCTTTGTATATTTTGGGGATTAGACCTCTGTCTTATGTGGGGTTAGTGAAGATTTTTTCCCATTCTGTAGGTTGTCATTTTGTCTTATTGACCATGTCCTTTGCTTTACAGAAGCCTTTCAGTTTCAGGAGGTCCCATTTATTAATTGTTTCCCTTAGCGTCGATGCTATTGGGGTTAATATTTAGGAAGTGGTCTCCTGTGCCAATGCATTCAAGTGTACTTCCCATTTTCNGTCTAGGTTCTCTGGGATTGTGATTTGTGGGTTGGTTTTCTTTGCTTTATGTTTTAAAACTGCTTATGAGTGAGTACATGTGATAATTGTCTTTCTGGGTCTAGGTTACCTCACTCAAAACAATGTTTTCTAGCTCCATCCATTTTCCTACAAAATCCAAGATGTTGTTATTTTTCTGCTGTGTAATACTCCATTGTGTAAATGTATCACATTTTCCTTATCCATTCTTTGGTCAAGGGGCATTTATGTTCTTTCCAGATTCCGGCTATGACAAATAATGCTGCTATGAACATAGTTGAGCACATGTCCTAGTGGTATGATTGAGCATCCTTTGGATATATACCCAAGAGAGGTATTGCTGGGTCTTGAGGAAGGTTGTTTGCTAATTTTCTGAGAAATCGCGACACTGACATCCAAAGGAGCTGTACCAGCTTGCATTATCAGCAATGCAGGAGTGTTTTCTTTACCCAACAACCTCTCCAGCATAAGTTGTCATCATTGTTTTTGATCTTCACCATATTTGCAGGTGTAAGATGGAATCTCAGAGTTCTTTTGATTTGCATTTCTCTGATGACTAAGCATGCATTTCTATATGTGTCTTTTGACCATTTTAGATTCCTCTGTTGAAAGTTCTCTGTTTCGGTCTGCACTCCATTTTTTATTGGATTATTTTTTCTTCTGATGACCAATTTCTTGAGTTCTTTGTATATTTTGGGGATTAGACCTCTGTCTTATGTGGGGTTAGTGAAGATTTTTTCCCATTCTGTAGGTTGTCATTTTGTCTTATTGACCATGTCCTTTGCTTTACAGAAGCCTTTCAGTTTCAGGAGGTCCCATTTATTAATTGTTTCCCTTAGCGTCGATGCTATTGGGGTTAATATTTAGGAAGTGGTCTCCTGTGCCAATGCATTCAAGTGTACTTCCCATTTTCTCTTCTATGAGGTTCAMTGTGGRTGGRTTTATGTTGAGGTCTTTGATCCATTTGGACTTGAGTTTTGTGCATTGTGATAGATATGGGCCAATTTTCATTCTTCTACATGTTGATATCCAGTTATGCCAGAACCATTGGTTAAATATGCTTTTTATTTTAAATTTGGCATTTTTTGCTTCTTTGTCAAAAATCAGGTGTTTGAATGTGTGTAGCTCAATATCCAGGTCTTTGATTTGGTTCCATTGGTCCTCCTGTCTGTTTTCATGTCAATACCAGGCTGTTTAAGTACTGTACCTCTGTAGTAGAGTTTGATGTCAGGGAGTCAGGGATTGTGGTGCCTCAGAAATTCTTTTATTGTACAGTATTATTTTGGCTATCCTGGGTTTTTTGATTTTCCATATAAAGTTGAGTACTGCTTTTTCTAGGTCTGTGAAGAATTTTGCTGGGATTTTGATGGTCATTGCATTGAATATGTAGATTGCTTTTAGTACGATTGCCATTTTTTACTATGTCAATTCTACCTACCCAAGAACATGAGAGATCTTTCCACTTTCTTGTGTCTTTTTCAATTTATTTTTTCTTCAAGGATTTAAAGTTCTTGTTATAAAAGTCTTCCACTTGTTTGGTTAGAGTTACTCCAAGATTTTTTTTCTATCTGTGGCTATTGTGAAGTGTGATGCTTCATTGATTTCTTTCTCAGCCCATTTATCATTATTACAAGGATTTCTTGTAGATTTTCCATGAGACTATGTTCATCATTCTTACAAATGGTAGCACAAGAATAGAACAAAACAACAACAACAACAAAAACTTCTAGAAATAATCAACATATAAAGAAGGAAGACTGGTTTTGGCTTCTAGTTTTGGATACTTTGCTCCATGCTGCTTTACTTTGAACCTGAGACCATGCATAACACCATGGAGGACCCACCTAATGGAGAGAAATGCCTTGCATTATGGTCAGAAAATGAGAAAGGCAAAAGAGATGAAGGACCCAGGGTTTGAGTCCATCTACCTGAAGACTTTGCTAGAGGCCCAATCTCTCCGCATAAAAACTGAGCAAGCTTGGGAAGAATCTCTAGACATAAGAGTACAGAGTTAAACAAAGCTTACAAGCCACAATTTTTTTTCAGATAGGCTCTATTTACTGGTAGTAAGCAGAGGTGCAACCTCTTTAAGAAAAGGTTTCCTGGTTCTTACTGGCAAAACAGCTCTGGCTCTTTTGGGGGTCTAGCTATGGAGCACTTAAATGGGGCTTGTGATCAGCATGCTACTCATTGCTTAATGGTGACATAGACCTGCTGCATCCCTAGGTTGGGGCAGTGAGCATGGCTCAAAGAGGCGGTAACATATCTCTACCATGTTGTATGGGGCAGAGCAGAAAGGGAGAGCCTCAGAGTTGTTTCTAGCCATGTCTATTTAGCATTTATGGGGAAAATGGTGCTCATAGTCAGAAAATGATTACAGATATGCAATAAAGACAGATTTAAAAAAGACCTCTGAATGGGTTACGGTGTTATATAAATGTATACAGGCTTAACAGAGAGATAAGAAAGAGTACAGATAGTCATGGATTAAAGAAATAATGATAATAAAATGAAAATTGAAAGTGATAGAGGAAAAAGTTGCATAAGGATGGGAAATACACAGAGAGTCTGGATTATGTATGTTGTTTTTAATTTGAAGTTTTTGGCTGTAGAGAGAGACATTTGATTCTGCAGGCTGCTAAGTTAAACCAACATAAAGGTATCTTGACTTCGAAATTTGAGTCTAAGGATATGTTACTTTGGAAAAGAAGTTCTGCTTTTGTTTCCACAGGAAATGAGAGTCTGTGGATTCTTTTCAGTCTAATGTGATTCAATGGAACAAGGCCCCCTGAAACATCACTGTGAACCCTAAATATACTTTGCCCAACCATCAGCAAAATGTAGTCTTGAAAACCTTCCTTTTTATTCAGACAAAATGGGGGAGATGATGTGGGATGCCCCTCTGTTTGCTATAAAATATGTTTTATTATCATTGGTTAAAGAGCTGTTTCAACCCATGGCAGGCAAAAATATAGCCAGGCTAGAAGAGATACATAGGCAGAGTAGGCTATGTCAAGGTGATGCCATGTAGCTCCTGAAGGAGAAAAATGCTAGAAAACCTTACCAGTAGGCTGCAACCTTGTGGTGATACACAGATTAATAGAAATGAGTTAATTTAAGATAAAAAGAGTTAGTCAGATATATGCCTAAACTATTGGCCAAGCAGTGTTGAAATTAATAGAGTTTCTGTGTGACTATTTGGGTCTGGGCAGTCATGAATGAAAGAACAGTCTCCGCTTATACCCCATCATTCCCCAATAGTGATTTCCATGCCATAGATCAACTTTTGCCCTGGGTGGGACCAGGTCCAGATTGACACTTTGATTATTTCTAGACAGGTAGTCTGCTATGCAGATGCCTCAAAATATTGTTTTTATATTTACATTTACGGTTCATTGCAACGAATAATACTTGGCTATTTAAATGACAGAAGGGCTAGAAGAGACTGATTTGAAGTTATGAGTTGAAATTGACTTTTGTGTTGTTGGTATTACTGAACTGTTATATCTTTTGTAGTTTTTTTAAGCACAAAAATTAGTAGCACAGCTTTCAAGATGTATATAAATGTTGATTTCGGTTTCATTTTATTAGCATATATACTACATAAGTATTTCCTCACAAAGTTATTTATCATTTTAAAACAAAAGTTCTATGTGGAAATATTTTCACATATGAAATTTTAGAAGTGGAGATTTTGAAAAAATTTCCATGTATTTAATTTCATTTATGTAATAATTCTGAGGAATAATATTTGTAAATTATCCCAAAAGTTTTTGGAAATTCTATGCTACATGAATATATAATAAAAAGTTGATCCCCCCTATTGTGAAAAAAACAGGATAGTATTTTAAGTGTTTACTCATCTGATAGAAAAATTGTTATATAAATTTTAGTTCTCTAGTTGGTAGGTTTAAATTTCATCTATTTCCAGCAGAAATAGATGTCCCAGATATCTGAGTTCTTCATCCAGAACAGATTCAAGACTGTAGCCCAAGATGATCAAAACTCACAGGATACTTCAGTCAGGACTTGATCATAACTATAAATTTTCTTTAGGTCGCCATAAGATTATCAGCACCCCCAACCAGTTGGAAGTAGCCTGAAATACTATGCCCACATTCCCAAAAATTGGACTATGGATATTTTCCTTTTTTAAAAAAAAAGAGGGGGAAGTGGTGCGGGAGAATTGTCTGTATTCTGTCAACCATGTTTAAAATAAATGCTGATTGGCCAGGCAGGAAGTACAGGCAGGAAAACCAGACAGGAACTAGAAATGATGCAAGGAGAACAGAAGAATTCTGGGAAGGAGGAAATTGATTCCCCCCACTCCTGCCCAGGTCACTGAAGTAGCAGGATATGATCTGCCACACTGAAAAAGGTACTGAGCCACATGGCTAACATAGATCGGAATAATGGGTTAATATAAGCTACAAGAGCTAATAAGTATTCTGACCTAATGGGCCAATCAGCTTTANAAGGTACTGAGCCACATGGCTAACATAGATCGGAATAATGGGTTAATATAAGCTACAAGAGCTAATAAGTATTCTGACCTAATGGGCCAATCAGCTTTATAACTCGAAGAGATCTCTGTGTGATTTTCTTTGGGGCTTGCTGGCTGTGGGGAACCAGGCAGGATAGAAACCCCAACAAGCAGGCTGCCCATTCATGTTACACAAATGCTTATTTAAGTCATAAATTTATTTTTTGTTGTGAATTTTCTAGGTTGATAGTTAATATATTTTTAATTTTGTTGCAAGAATTTTATAACTAAAATGTTATATTCTCCAGATAACTCATAGACACTGCAGCATTTCTCTACTGATGCAAAATATCACTTTATCATGTACTCTGTCTTCTCATTTTCACCAGTTAGTTGCTTATTTTCCAAGTAAATATTTTCCTTAAATTGATTCTCATTATTTTTCTTCTAATTCATTTATATTCCTAAGTAGAAAAGAAAGAAGTGAGGTTAATTTATACTTTCACTATTCTTTTCACTGTAGTGCATTGATGATAGCTTTGAAAGATCTTTTACACAGAGATGAAATGAAAAGGCGGCAATGAACATGGATCTGCAGCAGGACATACATAATTGTTTTAGTGAGAGGTTCAGTGTGGTTGGTTCATCCAGGTCAAATGGCAATTCAGTTTCTAGGTTTCTGAGACATCTACAAACTGATTTACAAAGTGACTGTACAAGTTTACATTTACACAAGAAGTGTATAAGCCACACCAGCAGGTATCATTATATTCAGGAAGGCCCTTCTGTTCAGGGTGGAATGATAAAGTCATTTTCCCTGGTAGATAAGGTTGTCAGAACTTTTTAAGATGTTTGTCAGCAATTGATATTTCTTTTTTAACTATTTTTCTGTTCAGATTAGTGCCTATTTTAATTTATTTATTATCCAGATTTATTTGTATATTTTACAAACATATTCCTCTGACCAAGATTTTTCTTACAATTCTGTAATTTTCTTTTCACTTGCTAGGTGGTTTTCTCTGCTTCACAGAAAGTTTTCCATTTCATCAGATCCTGATTATTCTTATTTTCTTTTCTGTACTGCCAGTGACCTATTTAGAATATTTTGATCTGTACTTATGCATTAATATAAGGACAGGTATTTCTGAATTTTTCCTCCAGCAGATTCTGAGCATTGGGTTTTATGTTGAAATACTTGATCCATTTGGAGTTGAACTTTAGGTAGGATGAGCCATAAAGATCTAGCTTCTATTTCATGCATGTGAAATCCCAAGTTTCTTATCACATTTGTTGAAGATACTGTTTTTTTTTTCTTCGATATATATTGCTAGAATCTTTTACATAGATTTGGTAGAGTTGTATAATGTTATAACTAGGTCCTCAATTCTAGATCATTGGTCTATATATCTGTTTTTGTATTACTATTGCTGTATAGAATATATTTAAATATATTTTAATGATATATATGTATATATAATAGTATAGTGATATCTTTCACAGAATTTTTTTTTCTATTAGGACTGGTTCTGTTTAGTCTTGTGTACATTCATGCAAATATTTAAACTGTTTTTACATGTCTGTGAAAAAATGGCACTGGAATTTTGACTGGGAGTACACTGAGTCTCTAGATTGGTTTTATTAGAATGGCTATTTTTACAGGATTAGTTCTTCTGATCCACAAGCAAATGGGAAGTTTCCACATCTTCTAGTGTCTATTAGTTTCTTCAGTGTCTATACCTTAAACTTGGTCTAAAATCTCTGACTGGGGAAGTCTCAGTCCCTATAGGCATCAGTGGCATGAAAATTGTGAAATAACAAACTTCTTTGTAGTTGGAATTGAATCCTTAGCATAGGACAGAATTCATAACATGTACTATAAACCTGCTCAAGACACAGACTGGGGATGTCCACATCCTAGGGTTGAACCTGCTGTTATTTTGCTCAGTATTCACATTGCAGAAGTGCCTTCTAAATAGGGATGCTTAGATCCGTAGATCTAAACTGCTCTTAAGCTTGGTCAGAGAAGCGTCTTTTGGAGTAGCAGACAATGTAGAGACTCATAACTAATCAAGGTGCTAATAAAAAGTGACTGAGTGTAAAACCTCAAATGAGATATGACTTAAAAAGAATGAAAGAGCTATGGGATGTGGAAGAATCCTGCTATTAAATGCTGTCTTACAGACATTGGCTTCCAAAGACTGTTCGGAATCATTTCTGATATACAGTCCACTATTGGGATAAGACCTCATGAACTGATTCATTTAAACAAAACCTTAGATGGTTATAAGGACTTAAAAAGCTGAGAGAAAATTGACTTTGATTGAAGATAAATTACAGGAAGCATATGTGGATAATGTGGGTCTTAATTTTAACTGTATTCTGCTCATATTGCCCTCCAAACAATCCCCTACAGGAATTTTAGTGTGGAGGAGAGATATTATCTTAGAATGAATATTTTTGCCACATAAACCAAGTAAAGCATTTACTTCTGTGGGAAATATCTCTGAACTAATTATAAATGGGAAGTTGAGATTTCACTAATTAGCAGGAACAAACCCTGAAGAAATTGTAGTATTATTATGTAATGAAAATATTGACAAATTATGGGAAGAAAGTAAACCATGGCAAAGATCTTGTGCTAATTTTTGGGGAGAGATTAACAACTATCCCCAAAGTAAAAGAATCCTGCTTATAAAGAGAATTAATTGGATCCTCCTTCTCATTTGTACAGGACACCCCAATAACTGGAGCCACTACATTCTATTCTGATGCAAATAAATCAGGAAATGTAGTTTACAAATCAGAAAATTTAAGTAAAGTGGAAAAAAGCCCTTATGATTCCGTCAAAAGTCAGAATTATATGATATTTTCATGGTTATGGGATTTTAGATAATCTCTCAATACAGTTATTGATTCGCATTATGCAGAAAATAGTTGTTTTGCATATTGAAATAACTAAGTTTATACCAGATGATACAGAATTGACTTTACTGTTTATTTAGGTATAAGATATACTCAGAAATTAGCATCATCTCCTATATACATAGCACACATCTGATACCATATGTGCCTTCCAGATCCTCTAGCACAAGGCAATGCAGAAATTGATCAGTTATTACTTGGGAATGTGCTGAAGGCCTCAGAATTTCATAAAAAATCATGTTATTAGCAAACTGTTTAAAAAGACTTTTGTGTCACATGGCTATCAGTCAAGGAAATTATAAGGAGATGTCCTATTTTTTTCATACAACCAAATAACCTACAGGAAGTAACCCAAAGGGTTCTCATAGGAATGAAATCTGACAGATGGATGTGTTCTATTTTGTAGAATTTGGAAAATTAAATTATGTACATCACACCACTGATACCTATTAAAGTTTTCAATGGGCAGCTGCTTTAAGTTTAGAAAGGGCTGATTCAGTAATCACATGTTTACTAGATGTTATGGTCAGCATGGGTTTACCTGCACAAATAAAAACAGACAATGCTCCAGCATATATCTCTAAAAAATGAAGCAATTTTTGGATTATTATAATATAAAGCATACTACAGTTATACTACACAATCCTACAGGTCAGGTAGTTATAGAAAGATCAAATAGAACTATAAAGAATATATTAAATAAACAGTATTGGATGATAAATAACCCCAGATATAGATTTTATAACTCCTTATCAATCTTGAATTTTCTTGATGTTAATGAGCAAGGAGCATCATCTTCAGAAAGACAAAGATCAATAGGAAAAAACCTTTTAAATTAAATCAGTCAGTGTACTTCAAGGATGTGTTGATTTCAGAATGGAAACCAGGAGATGTGCTATGCTGAGGAAGGGGTTTCACTCTTGTTTACACAGGAAAATAAAAGTTATGGATACCATCAAAATTAATCAAGATTTGCTTTGAAAAGAAGAAACATCTTTATAAATTGAAATGACACCTCATCTATAGAGGTGACAATCCTACAAGTTGTAAGGAAACCTCACAGGGATTGGGGCAGAGTTCTGTTCTTGTCTTTGCAGCAAAATAAAAAATACCCATCTTTGAAAAGTCAAGAGACCTTGGACATCTAGATGCCTAAAGAAAAAATAATAGCTATCAAGAAAGAATCACCAATCAATATGGTTATTTCACTCATGAACTTATAGAGACTATTGTTATTATCTTACTACCCACCACAGAATGATAACAACACAACTCCTCAGTCAGAAATCGGTGACCTCATCTTGAGTTTTGGCCAGTGAAGTCCAAATAGACACAAATGTTATATGCTAAGGCCAAATGCCCTTGTTTCTCCTCTAGAAGAAAGTTTCTCAACCTTTGTGTCTTGATCCCTTGGGGTTTAATAACCCTTTCACAGGGTTTGTATATAAGGTCCTGTATATCAGTTATTTACATTACAATTAATAACAGCAGCAAAATCACTGTTATGAAGTAGCAACCGAATAGTTTTGTGGTTAGAGATTATTACAGCAAGAGAAACTGTATTAAACTTTGAGAACCACTTCTCTGGAACTTGATGGTAAGACCTTACTATGAAGATTGCTTGCTAGTAGGATAAGGAGAAACAAAATGTGTAGTCTTCTGGAGATGTCATCCTTACTGGCTATCTTTCACTGTGCTAGAAGGTGCCTTGGAAAAGAAAAAAAAATCACCAGTCTTGCTCACTTTTAAATACTGTAGGCTACAAAAAACGACCAGCTTAGTGAGACATTTTGAATTTTACAATAGGGAATAAATGTCATAGAAGTAACCAGCCACCTTCTGACTGAATAGAAGGTCTGTTTCAGGAGTTTAAATTAATGCCTTACTCCAATATTGGGTCCAAGAGCCTGTGACTTCTCTTATTTACCCATATCCATTTAGTTTGTGAAACAGTCTTTATGTTTATGGAAAACTTTAGAACCAAAATTTAAAAATACGATGTTTATAATTACTTTTTGTATTGTTTTCAAACTTTAAAAAAAAATGTTTCTTTATGTGTATTAGGGAATAAAATTCATCTGACTAGAAATGTTGATGGTCTTGGATATTGAACTCTTTGCTAACCTCCATGAATTCTGTTTCCTTATTATGAAATGGAAATAATGCCAACATTTCACAAAAAGCTATCAAGAATTTAATCGCTAAGAATAAATCCAATCCTATATATACATATAGACTCTAACTTAATGTAGATGCTGAGTTCTCCTACACTAGGCTTGGTGAAGACTCAAGGATAAGCAATTAGATGTCATGGCAACATTCCATGGGACACCAGAGGCTGTACCATGATATCACTATTATTTCATTTGAAGTTTTGTCTTGTGTACTGTCTTAATCGTTGCCTCATTTTTACTAACATGTTTAAACATGAATATTTTTCATCTTTTAAATTTGAACAATTTAAAAAGTATTTTTAATGGAAAATTCAGTAGAAATGGAGGCTCTTTCACTCACCACTGAAACCTGATGTCAGAATTTTAATATAGAATGGCTCTCTGCAGTGTTTGGGAGCCTCGCTCTTAGACTGGAGTGAACAAATAAAGAATCTCTAATAAAAAGCATCATAGATCTTCATTAGTCTAACTTACTCCCATTGAGAATCTTGGGCCAATTGTAACTGATTTCAGACACTAGGGCCTTGCTTTTAACTGTTTTGCTGGAGGATTTGAGCTGCGTGTGACTCCAATGTAAACTGACAATAAAAGAGACAAATTAACATAACTGGCTGTTTCAGTTATGAAGATTAAATAGCCTTTTATTGCAGATGTTTTCCAAGGAAAATGCTCCCTAGTGGAAGACTTTAAGCAGTTAAGATAGATTTGATGAGGGTTTTAATTGCTATTATGCAACTAGTAATAGAAAGCCCTTATTAAATGTCGAACAAGAGCCAATGGCTAGTTTAGAAGAGAAAAGCATCTCCCTAACAAAGACCTGAGGCTTTTCCAACAGCACGTTAGCAACAGCAGCAGTTCCATCAACTATCACAAATATTTATCAAGGACCCAGTATGCACATGACAATATTATAAATATGCTGGGCTACTGGAGATAAGCAGAAATCAGACCATGCTGGGGAAGATCTGGTGATTTGAAACAAATAACAAGCTACCATGGAAACCAAAATAAATATAAACATATGCCTGTGTCTTGTTCATGTAGATGTTTTTATGCATTTGACTTAAAAATGACCCAGTGGGCATCTTCAAAAATTAGAAAAGATGTATCAATATTGAAGGTACCACAAAACCATTATTTTTCAAAAGGATTTCTTATAAAGTTCTTAATTCATTGATTTTTATTTTGTTTTCTGTCATTCATTTTAGAAACTCATTGGGAAAAATACTTGCCTATATTATAATGCAGAATACTTGGGTTCTATTATGCCATTAACCTTCTTATCTAAGGCATTTCTCTTAATTTCTCTGGGTTTGAAAGTTCACCTGTAAGACTGACATTTATTGATTTATTCATATTCTGATGAACTTTGATACCTTTAATATTCATGGAGTTTATAAAGGAGAGAGTAAATCCCTTATGGTCATATCATAATTCATTTTACAAAATTATTTTATATACTTTAAATCCATTCATTTTATGAAGTGCATGCATACTACCAAAAGAATGAAATTTCCATAAATTTATTTGTAAAGAACAGCAGAAACTAGCAAGAAATCAGAAGGTTCCAGAGATTTCCATTCTTTAGAATAATGTAAAATAGTTTCCTTTTCTTTTTTTTTGCCAAATTCATCATACTGTCAAGCTTGCCTTTCTATTGATGTCAGGTTCCTCTAGCTGCTGAATGGGCTGTAGAGAAAAGTATAAGCATGCCCACTTTACTTTTATTTATTTATATTTTATGTATTCAAGTGCTCTATCTACATATATGTCTTTATTTAAAAGAAGGCATCAGATCCCACCATAAATGTTTGTGAGACACCATGTGGTTGCCGGGAATTGAACTGGGGTCCTCTGGAAGAGTACCTAATGTTTTTAACTGCTGAGCCATTCATCTCTCCAGCTCTCCCTCCCCACTGTCTTTTGGAGATAGTCTCACTATGAAGCCACAGTTGGCTTGGCACATTGATTTTTTTTGTTTCGTTTTGTTATTGCTGTATTTGGGTTATTTTTGGTGGTGGTATGGTTGTTGTGTGTGTGTGCATGTGTGCGTGTGTGATTTTGGTTTTGATTTTTTTTTCACAGCGTTAATTGTTGCTTATTTTGGATATTAATTAAGGTCTGATGTATAATTGGCAAAGATTCTCATTCACCTGAAGATTCCTCTTCACCTGGTGGATAGTCTTCTGACTAAAACAACACAAGCCCAGGTGGAGTCGCAGTATAATTCTACCACATTTTAAAAAACAAAACAAAATAAAAAGCAAACAAACAAAAATAAAAAACAAAACGTATAACCAGTACTTCTTTCTTTGTTTTGTTGTTTTCACAACTTGATCTCAGTTTTCCCTCCCTTCTCTCCCTTCCCCAAGCTCACCTCCCCACTTCCCCATCTGCTCCACCATTTCTCTTCAGAAAAGGGCCAGTCTCCCAAGGATATCTACCAGCAAAGTTGCAATGAGACTCGGCTATTAATGCTAGACAAGGCAACCTATCAAAAGTGAAGGATCCCCAAGGCAAGTAACAGAGTCACAGACAGAGCTCCTGTACCCACTATTAACAGTTCCACAAGAGGACCAAGCTATACATCTGACATAAATGTGCAGAGGGCCTAGTCAGTCCCATGCAGGCTCCTTTGTTGTCAGTGCAGTCTCTTTGAGCTCCAATAGACCACGTGAGTGGATTCTTTGGGTTTTCTTGTGGTGCGCTTGACCTCTCTGGCTCCTCCAATACTTCTTTTCTTTCACAGGATGACCCTCCTAATGTTTGGATAGGGATCTCTGGATCTGCTTCTATCAGATGTTGGGTTAAGTATCTCTGATAACAGACTAGACACCAAGCTATTAGTATAACAGAATAGCAGACTATTATTAGGTATCATTTCATTGACTTTTTTTTCCAGTCATGTTTGCTTATATTCTAGGGCTCTGTGGCTATTCCACTCTTGGTCCTGGCACTGCTAACCATATCAGAGGTGAGGTCACTCTCATGGTGTGGGTCTCAAGCTGGGCCAGTTATTGCTTGGCCATGCTCACAGTTTCTGCACCACTTTTACCACAGAACATCTTGTAGGCAGGTCAAATTGTAGGTTGAAGGCTTTGTTGCTGATGTCCCCTTTCCTCCAAAGGAAGGCTTGTCTGCTTAAAAGAAGATAACGGGTTGAGGCTCCATATCCAACACTGTCAGGAGTCTTACCTAGCGTCACCCTTATAAATTTTCCTGGAATTTCCTTTACATTAGATTTATAGCTCTTCCCAGCGATGCTCCCTGATTCCAATTGTCTCTCTTAGTACTCTTTCCCCCACCATCCCCTGTGATCCCTCCTTTTCCCATTCCCATCCTCCCATCCAGATGCTTCCCCCAACCCACTGGCAATGTCTCTTCTATTTCCTCTTCACAGTAAGATTCATTCATCTCCCTTGAGCCCTCTTTATTACTTAGCTTCTCTGGGTCTGTTGATTATAACATGGTTATCCTTTACTTTATGGCTAATGTCTTCATATAAGTGAGCGTATACCATGTTTGTTTTTCTGGGTCTGAGTTAACTCATTCAATATTATCTATTCTAGTTCCATCCATTTGCCAGAAATTTCATAATGCCTTTGTTCCTAATAGTTAAGTAATTTTCCATTGAACCATGTTTTCTTGATTTATTCTTCCATTGAGGGACATCAATATTGTTTTCTGTTTCCTGCTATTATGAACAAAGCTTCTATTAAAGTAGTTGAGGAAGTGCCCTTGTGGTATGGTATGCATATCCTTTGGTTATATACACAGGAATACTGAAGCTAGGTATTGGGGTATATCAATTCCCAGTTTTCTGAAAATTGGCCATATTGATTTCCAAAGTGGCTGTACAAGTTTCCCAACAGTAATAGAGGAATATTCCTCTTGCTCCATATCCTGAACAGTATGAGCTGTTACTTGTGTTTTTGATAATAGTCATCCTGATAGAAGTGAGATGGAATTTCAGAGTTGTTTTGGTTTGCATTTCCTTGATGGTTAAAGATGTTGAACATTTAAGTGTTTCTTGGCCATTTGAGATAACTCTGTTGAGAATTCTCTGTTTAGATCTGTACCCCATTTTTAATTTAATTGTTTATTTGATTGATGATATATNATGTGGGCTTGGTGAAAATCTTTTCCCATTTTGTAGACTGTTGCTTTGTCCTATTGATGGTATCCTGTGCCTTAAGGAAACTTTTTAATTTCATGAAGTTATATTTGTTAATTGTAGGTCTTAATACCTGAATAATTCTTTTTTCTATTCAGCAAGTTGTCTCATTCATCCAAGGCTATTTCTTTCTTGTCTGTCAGCTTCAATGTATGTTGATTTGTATTGAGGTCTTTGATCCACTTGGACTTGAGATTTGTGGAGGATGATGGATATGGACCTATTTGCATTCTTCTACATGCCAACTTCCAGTTAGACCATCACCATTTGTTGAAGGTGCTTTCTTTTTGTCATTGTATAATCTTGACTTCTTCCTCAAGTATCAAGTGTCCATAGGAGTGTGGATTTACATCTGAGTCTTCAATTGAATTCCATTATCAACCTGTGTGTCTTTGTGCCAATACCATGCAGTTTCTGCCACTTTTGTTCTGTAGTAGAGCTTGAAATCAGGGACGATGGCCCCCCAAGAAGTTCTTTTATTTACTGGATTAATATTTGCTATCTATCCTGGATTTCTTCTTTTTCCATATGAAGTTGAGTATTGTTCTTTCAAGGTTTGTAAAGAACTGTGTTGGAATTTTCATGGGAATTGTATTGAATCTACATATTACTTTAGTAAGATTTCCATTTTTACTCTGTTAATCCCCTTGATACAGGAGAATGGGAGATCTTTCCAACTTCTGATATCATTTCCAAATTCTTCCTTCAAAGATTTGAAGTTCTTTGTCATACAGTTTGTTCACTTGCTTGGTTAGAATTACCTCAATATATTTTGTACTATTGTGACTATTGTGAATGGTGTTATTTCCCTGATTTCTTTCTCAGCCTGATTGTCAATTATGTATACAATTGCAACTGATTTTTTGAGTTAATTTTGTATTCAGCAGTTTTCTGAGGGTAGTTATCAGCTGTAAGAGTTCACTGGTAGAAATTTTTGGATATTTTCTATATACTATTATATCATCTGCAATTAGTCTACTTTGACTTCTTCCCTTTGAGTTTGTATCCCCTTGATTTCCTTTAGTTGTCTTATTGCTGTAACTAAAACTTCAAGTACTATATTGAATAGATACGGAGAAAGAGGACAGCCTGGTATTGTCCCTAATTTTAGTGAAATTTATTTAATTTTCTCTCCATTTAACTTGATATTGACTATTTGTGGTAGTTTGAGTGCAATTGCCCCCATAAGTTCATAGTGGATGGAACTATTAGGAGGCATGAGTTTGGTGGAGTAGGTATGGCTTTTCTGGAGGAAGTGTGTCACTGTGGAGGGAAGCTTTGAGCTCTAATATATGGTCAAGCCACTTCCAGATTCTCAGTTCACTTCCTGTTACTTGAAGATCAAGATGTAGAATTCACAACTCCTTCTCCAGCACTATGTCTGCTTGCATGCCTATATGTCCCACCATGGTGGTAATGGACTAAACCTCTGAATCGTAAGTCATTCAGTTACATGTTTTACTTAATGAGAGTTGCCGTGATCACGATGTTTTTTTGAACAGTAGTAAAAACTCTAAGACGCTATTTGTGTGCTATATACTGCCTTTATTATGTTTAAGTATGTTCCTTGCATACCTATTCTCTCCAATAATTTTATCATTAAGGGTGTTTGATTTTGTCAAAGGCTCTTTCAACATCTAATACAGTGATAATATGTTTTTTCCCTTCTTTTGTTTTATGTAGTGGATCACATTGATAGATTTTCATGTGCTGAACAATCCCTGAATCTCTGGGATGAAGCCTCTTTGATCAGGACATGTGAGTTTTTGTTTTATGTGTTTTTGATTTCATATTGTGAGTATTTTATTAAAGATTTTTCATCAATGTTCCTAAGGGTAATTGATGTGCAACTCTCTTTTTTTAATGATCTTTGTGTGTTTTGGGTATCATAGCACCTGTGACCTTATAAAATGAATTTTGGAATGTTCCTTCTGTTTTTATTTTGTGGAATAATTTGAGGAGTATTGGTGTTAGCTGTTCTTTGAGTGTCTGGAAGAATTTTGTATTAAAACCATTTGACACTGAACTATTTTGGTTGAAAGACGTTTAATTATTGCTTCTATTTCCTTAGGGGTTATAGGTTGTTTATATGATCTTTCTTTAACTTTGGTAAGTGTTATCAATAGAGAAAACTGCCCTTTCCTTTTAGATTTTCTAATTTAGTGAAGTACAACTTTTGAAGAATGACCTATTGGTTCTCTGGATTTTCTCAGTGTCTCTTGTTACATTGCCCTTTTCATTTCTGATTTAGTTAATTTGGATTTTCTTTCTCACTTTTTAGTTAATTTGATTATCCTGTTGATTTTCTCAATGAACCAACTCCCTGTTTCTTTGTATTGTTCTCTACTCTTTCATTGATTTCTACCCTGAGTCTGATTATTTTCTGCCATCAACTCTTCTTGGGTGTGTTTGCTTTTTTTGTTGTTGTTGTTCTAGAGTTTTCAGATGTATTGTTAAAATTCCTAGAATGGATCTCTCTAAATTCTTCTTGAAGACAGTTATTTGTATGATCTTTCCTCAGAGCAAAACATTTTTGTGTCCCGTAAGTTTAGGTATGTTGTCCATTCATTTTCATTGAATTCTAGTAAGACTTTCATTTCTTTCTTTATCTCTGCCTTGACACAGTAGTTCTTCAGTATATAGTTTTTCAGTTTCCATGAGCTTGTAGGCTTTCTGTTGTTTTTGCTGTTGTTGATATCCAGCTTTAGTACATGGTGATCTAACAGGATACAGGGAGTCATTTTAAATTTCTTGTATCTGTTGAAACTTGTTTTATGATACCACAAGGTATCATGAAAGCTTCCAAAAAAGAGTCTTATCAATGAAACATATAAACCATAACAGTGAAAAATATGGCATTATAAAACTTCATGGTGCTGATTTAAAAAAAAAAAACTAGATGTCAACAGCAATACTAATTCCAGAAAACCCACAAATACATGGAAATTAAACAATGCTCACCTGAATCATCAATGGTTCAGGAAGAAATAAAGGGAGAAATTAAAGACTTCCTAAAATTGAAGGAAAATGACCACAAAACATACCCAAATTTATGGAACACAATGAAAGCAGTGTTAAGAGGAAAGTTCATAGCACTAAATGCCTATCTAAAGAACCCGGAAAAATCCCTCACTAATGAATTAACAGAACATTTGAAAACTTTAGAACAAAAAGAAGTAAACTCACCTATGAGAACTAGACAAAAGAAGATAATCAAATTGAGAGCTGAAATCACCAAAATAGAAATAAAGACAATACAAAGAATCAATGAGACAAAGAGTTGGTTCTTCAAGAAAAGCAACAAAAATAGACAAATCTTTATCCAAACTAACCAAAAGACACAGAGAGAATATCCAAATTAACAAAATCAGAATTGAAAAAGGGGACATAGCAACAGACATGGAGGAAATACAGAGAATCATCAGGTCATATTTTACAAACCTGTACTCCACAAAATTGAAAAAATTTAAAGGAAATGGCCAACTTTCTGGATAAATATCAGTTAACAAAATTAAATCAAGAAAAGATAAGCAAATTAAACAGACCTATAACTGATGAAGAAATAGAAACAGTCATCAAAAGTCTTCCAACCAAAAAAGCCCAGGACCAGATGGTATCAGCTCAGAATTCTACAAGCCTTCAAAGTAGAACTAATACCAATACTCCTCAAATTATTCTACACAATAGAAACAGAAGGAACCTTGTCAAACTCTTTTTATGAGGCTACAATTACCCTGATACCCAAACCACAGAAANAATAGAAACAGTCATCAAAAGTCTTCCAACCAAAAAAGCCCAGGACCAGATGGTATCAGCTCAGAATTCTACAAGCCTTCAAAGTAGAACTAATACCAATACTCCTCAAATTATTCTACACAATAGAAACAGAAGGAACCTTGTCAAACTCTTTTTATGAGGCTACAATTACCCTGATACCCAAACCACAGAAAGAAATCACTAAGAAAGAGAATTACAAACCAATCTCACTTATGAACATTGATGCAAACAAACTAAATAAAGGGGGACTGGCAAATTGAATCCAAGAACACATCAGAACCATCATCCACCATGATTAAGTTGGCTTCATCCCAGAGATGTAGGGATGGTCCAACATATGAAAATCTGTCAGTATAATCCACCATATAAAAACCTGAAAAATAAAAATGACATGATCATCTAATTGGATGCTGAAAAAGGGTTTGACAAAATACAACATCCCTTCATGATGAAGGGCTTGGAAAGAGCAGGGATACAAGGAACATACCTAAACATAATAAAGGCAAAGCACAGCAAGCCAACAGTCAACATCAAACTAAATGAAGAGAAAGTTCCAGCGATTCCACTGAAGTCAGGAACAAGACAAGGTTTTCTACTATTCAATATAGTTCTTGAGGTACTAGCTGGAACAATACGAAACCAAAAGGAGATAAAGACTATATAAATCAGAAAAGAAGGATTCACACTCTCAGTGTTTGCTGATGATATGATAGTTTACATAAGCAAGCCAAAAATTCTACCAAGGAAATTATACAACTCAAAAACACTTTCAGCAATGTAGCAGAATACAAGATTAACTCAAAAAAGTAGCCCTCCTGTACACAGATGATTAAAAGGGATGGGAAAGAAATCAGAGAAACATCACCCTTCGCAATAGCCACAAATAGCATAAAATATCTTGGGGTAACTCCAACCAAACAAGTGGAATAGTTGTATGACAAGAACTTTAAATCCTTGAATAAAGAAATTAAAGAAGACACCAGAAAGTGGAAAGATCTCCTATGCTCTTGGGTAGGTAGAATTAACATTGTAAAAATGGCAATTTCACCAAAAGCAATCTACAGATTCAATGCAATGCCCATCAGAATCCCAGCAAAATTCTTCACAGACCTCTAAAGAACAGTACTCAACTTCATATGGAAAAGCAAAAAAAAAAAAAACAAACCCAGGATAGCCAAAATAATCCTGTACAATAAAAAAAACTTCTGGTGGCATCACAATCCCTGACTTCAAACTCTACTACAGAGCTATAGTACTGAAAACAGCCTGGTATTGGTATAAGAACAGACAGGAGGACCAAAGGAACCAAATTGAAGACACAGATATTAATCCATACTCCTTCTAACACCTGATTTTTGACAAACACGCAAAAAAAAATACCACATGGAAAAAAGAAAGCATATTTAACAAATGGTGGGTGCATTAATGGATATCAACATGTAGAAAAATGAAAATAGACCTATATCTATCACCATGGACATCTATCATCTTTATAAGGTTGGTTTAAAAGTCATTTTCTTGTGCTTTTGCTTCATTGGCATACTCAGGTATTGTTCTTGTAGTATAGCTATGCTCTGGTGGTACAATATTGCCCTGGCTATTGCTGATATTGCCAATATTACACTGACATTTAGGCATCTTGGTTTGTGATGATTTGGTCTAAGTCCTGATTTCTGAGTTTGTCTTTACTGAATGGGTGTTTTGTTCCTTGGTTTATGTTTCTTCATTGGTCTTCTAGTCTTTTGCAACCTGTATTTCTGGTAGTAAGTATCACTTCTGATCTAGTAGGGAGTCTCTGTCCAAGTTGGGAGCTGGCCTTCTGGTCATTATCTTGTTCTTGTTACAGCAAGTGGTCTCTGCCCTTCTGATTGATGTGGTTTGTACTTTTTCTTCTTACTGTCTTAGTCTATACCTGAGAAGCAGGAATGCCCTGGGTTTGGGGACAGGGCCTGGCCTCATGGCTGGTGACAAGGTGGATGGGCAATGGAATAGATTTTAGGGAACAGAATCTAGGAAGAGGAGCAGTTCAGCTGGGAAATGTGTCACTCAGCTGTTCTGATGACTGCTATGCTCTGTACTTGAGCAGCGGAAATCTCCTAGGGTTGGTACAAGGCCCAGAAGTAGTATGGATGATGAGGTGAAGGAAAAGAGTTTTGGGGTGGGTCTTTGGGAACAGATTCTAAAGTGTAGGGTAGTTCAGCTGGCAAGTGGGTCAGTCACCATTTCTTCTGACTGATTGTTTATTTTGTTATAGAAAAGAATTTCAATTTTATAAAGCCCCCCTTGTAAATTATTGGTTTTAAGTCTTGAGCAAATGGAGTCCTATTCAGTTCATTCTGTTCCATGTCTGTATCATGTAAGAAATTACCTATGTTTTCTTCAACTAGATTTATTGCTTTGGCTTTGATGATGGGTGTTTGATCCATTTGGACATAAGTTTTGTGCAAGGTAATAGATAAAGATAATTTAATTCTTATGTATGTTGACATCCAATTTTCCCAGCACTAGGGCTTTCCTAGAGACTCCAAAAGTACATAGCTTATTGCTGTGACTTGGCTTTACATAGCAAATTGCCCTTAATTGCCCCATATAGATTGAAGGTATGTCCCTATTGCTGAAGACATCATGTGCTACAGAAACAGGACCCAAACTGACTTACATGCCTCTGGCCTGAGAACTAGCTTTCATGATACCCAAAGGCACCATTCAAATTTCCAAGGAAGAGAGGCAATCAGCAGTCCTACCAAGCTATGATGTCCATGAACTACACTGAAAACCAGGATGCATAATAACCATGTACTTGCAATAGTGGAACACATGCTTTGATGGTAATCAACAGCTTTCTAATTGGATTTGTGACCAACAAAGGGGATAGCATGTTTGGTACTAGAAACATAGCTTACTAAACAGAGGTGGTGAACTCATGGCTATGACAAGAGACTATACAATCATAAGTTTAGTAATCCAGCATAATCCCTAACAAAAATGTATAAACATTTGTCCTTACACCCAGAGATGAGGGTAGTCTTCACCTCTCATCAAGGAAACCTCTCTTTGCAACAGACAGAGACCACTACAGAAATGCACAACCAATCAAAATTCAAAGCTGTAGATCTCAATCCCAATGGATTATATCTGCAAAATATTCCCATACCTAAGGCTCAGAGAAGATTTTGGAAAAGTACTTGGAAAGACTGTAGGAGCTAGAAGATCAGAGAATTTGCTCTGAGATTATTTCTCCTAGTAATGTCAGAAGCTACACCTGTGAGGCCTGACCAACACTACTACTCAAGCATTAGCCAAACAGAAATGCCAAAAAAGAACATGCCAAAATGAAGTTGAAAATGTCCTTGAAGCTTCAAAGCTACATAAAGAAATACAGGTAACTAAGGAAAACTGGGAATGGGAGACATAGTATTACCCAAGAAAGAGCACACCAATTTGTTTTCAATGGCCAAATGGTCAGTCTTAAAATAATAAGTAACATTATATAGATTATGCTGATATAAATATATACATCCTGTACAATTTTATTGTATTAATTGTTTCATAATATTTCATTTATGTGCATATATTTAAATATAATGTATAATCATATAATTAATATAACATTATTATCCCAAATATATATATTTTAGAAATGTATATATGCAAATATGTATGCAATAACAATTAAAGAATGAAGAGGCTTTGAGTATGAAGAACATGGAGAGGGGTATACAGGGTATTTGGGGGGAGAAAAAGGAGCACGCAATAAATATATTATAACTCCACAATAAAAATAAGTTTAAAAGAACAGATCATTCTTAAAATGTGTTTGAGTTGATGACTTACTCTGTAGCTTTGTACTTTCTTGTGGTTGAATCAGCAACTTGCCTTCTGAAAAGCAATGACTGAGATTGAAGAAAATTACTAGATTTAGAGTAGGACCCACTTAACAACTTTTCAGCTCTACAATAGTAGAATATTGTCAGCCTCTCTGAGACTCCCAAACCTGAAAGGCATACCTGCTACTGAAAGTGAAATGATTTATACAGGTTCCTATGAAAAAAATCAATATTCAAGTATTATCTCTATGCTTCTAGAAAGGTGCATCTTTTTTTCTCCAAATTCCAAGTGTTTTTAATGAGCTCCTACTCTTGGAGTCCCCAAGCTGCTTCACTGTTTAAACAGTGCCGCTAGGATCCAAGATGGAATAAAAAGAAGAAAGTGCACTGATAATCAGCACCAGTATTTACTTCTCACTGCTGCCTGACTGGAGGCAACATGGCCAGGTGTTTCACACTCTCCTGCCACGGTGATTGACTTAGTAGGACAGACTGGACCCTCAAACCATAAGCCAAAACAAGTCTTTCCTTTTCCAAGATGCTTTTGTCAAGTATGTTTGCAAAAGCAATAATCACTGAAACTGACAGAACCAACAAATACTTCCTTTAGTCATAAGAATTTATTGAATTTTGTATACAGAATCAAGAGTAAAAGTAGACTCACTTAAGGTGGGTTGGTGAAAGTGGAAATAAAGGTGAGGGATTACGGCTTTTGAAGGGCAACCTGTGATAAGTTGCTGTCCATGGGGAATAACACTGATAAAAAGGGGGGGAAGCCTGTTCCAAGTGGTTCCTTGCTTAGATAAAAATGTTGCTGCATTTTAAATCCATTCTTTCTAGTCCCTAGGATCTTAAGTGTGCCAAACCACCATCTGCCCTCAGCTGTGTTCAGGCATGCTAAAGGCTACAGTGAGAGCTGCCCTTAGAGAAAAGACAGCAGAGCCAGCAGGTTAACAAGAGCCAATCATTTAACAAAGTAGTATCCTTCACTTTCGTAGTATAGTAAACACAAAACTTTAATGAAAAATGAAATATAAATTAATAAAAAAAACTATTAACATGTCTGCAGTTTGTCCAGTACCAGTACTTTATAAAAGAAAGACAATTTTCTCATTACATTTCAGTTTTTCCTTGTATTTATGTATTTATGTATGGTTCACATGCTTGCATGTTTGGTAGTGCACATATGAGTGGGTACACACACACGATACTGAGGACTTTTGTTGTGATGTTGTTATGAATATTCTTGGTTTTCAACTTGACTAAATCTGGACCTAAAACCCAAAATGGAGGAACCACCTCTATGGAACATTTTTGCATATTTTGAGGAATAAAGATGCACATCATCCATCCAATCTTAATCTTTGAGTTAGAAAGACACACACTTTTAATCTCAACCACACCAACTGATGAAATACTGTATAAGGAAATGGAAAATGAAAAAGGGATCTTTTGCTCTTTGTCTTTCTGCCCTCACCTTATTAGCACATCAATTCCTTAACCAGTGTTAGAGCCTATTTCTTTGGGACTCCAGTGTATACCAAGACATCCAGCCTTGTGAACTAAGCAACTACTGGAGTTTTAGAATTTCTATTCTCAGACAGCCATTAATGGATTAGCTAGATGACAGACTGTAAATCCCCCTTTCTTTTGATATATATTTGAAGAGATTCATTCTATGAGTTCTGGTACTCTAGAGAACCCTAATACAGGTAGGTGTCTTCTTCCTTTACTGTGTAGGGTTCTCACTGAATTTAGACCTCACTAATTTGGCTAGTCTAGCTAGCAAGGGATGCCCCAGGGATTCTGTCTCAATGTTCTACTTTCCAGAATGATATGCAGGCCTCTATATTCACACAACTTTTACATGAGTGCTAAAGATCTGAACTCTGATCCTCATGCTTGCTCTGGAAACATTTTCTCCACGTTTTTTCTTCATTAGGAACTATCAAAAATCCTACAAGTTGTCATTATCTCCTCATTTTATAAGTAAGGGAGCATTTGAATATAGCCATGCCACTATCAAAAATGACAATTAGGAGGTGAGTGCATTCCTGATCCGTGGAAACGGAGCACAGACATCCCCCAAGCTCCTAAACTTCCTGCTCATTCTGCAGGGGCCCTTAACCTCGACTACTGCCCTTAGCTTACTGCCCCATCCCAGCTTGCATTCAGGCACTTCCGCCCTTGCCTTCTTCGGGGCCATAGATCCCCCAGCTCAGCTTGTTTGGGCGCTGGGACCGGGTGGTGAGTTCAACCAGGCAGGAGTTCCTTTATTTCAATAACATGCCAGCAGCAAGGTAGACCCTTTGTTTGTGAGGTCCTCTAGCCAGCAAGGGGCCCTGATCCTGTACCAGAAGATCCATTGGAGGGGCGAGTGCCTGCCTGACCCGTGGAAAGGGAGCATAGACATCCTTCAAGTCCCTAAACTTCCTGCTCATTCTGCATGGGCTCTTAACCCAGGCTACTGGCCCTAGCTTCCTACCCCATCCCAGCTAGCATTCAGGCACCTCCCCCATCCATTCTTCAGAGACATAGATCCCCCAGCTCAGACTGTTTCCACGCTGGGAATGGGTGGTGAGTTTAACCAGGCGGGAGTTCCTCTGTTTCAATAGCCTACCAGCAGCACGGTAGGACTTTAGTCTGCTTTGACTGTGAGGGCCCTGGCCAGAAAGGGACCCTGATCCTGTACCAGAAGATCCATAGGAGA
>LOEQ01010403.1:25405-37059 GCA_001685075.1 Bramus lutescens | reverse complement strand
TTCTGGTACAGGATCAGGGCCCCTTGCTGTCCAGGGACCTCACAGACAAAAGGGTTAGCTTGCTGCCTGCAGGCTTAGTGAAACAAAGGATCTACATCTGGTTGCACTCACTACCCCTTCCCAGCCCCAAAACAGGCTAAGCTGGAGGATCTTCTGGCCCCGAAGAAGGGAAGGGGGGCCTGCATGCAAGCTGGGATGGGATAGGAAGAGAGAGGTAGTAGCCGGGGAGAGAAGCCCCTGCAGAATGACCAGAGAGGTTAGGGGGTTGAGGAATGTTTGTGCTCCCTTTCTGTGCCTTCTGCCGGTTGGTCAGGAACACATTCACCCCTCCGATGGATCTACTGGTACCCCCTCCTTCTTCTAATGGAATCGGGTCAGGAGGGCCCCACCCCGAGTAGAAGGACAATCAAGCAAAGCCATTTAAGACAGCCCTTCCATGTGACGAATGTTTCCATGCCCTAGGGCATGTAAAAAAAATCCATGTTATCTAATGAGTGTAGTGATGTGTGTTTGTGATCCCAGAACTCAGGAGGCTGAGACAGGAGGATTGCTATGGACAAGGCCAGCTTGGACTATATGACAAGATCCTGTCTCCCAATAAAAGCAACCATGAAGTGTTTAGAACTACGTGATATTATCAATAATGGCTTGTGACGTGAAAGGAACTGATCTTCAAATATCATTGAACCAAAATAAATAATAAATGAATGTAATACATGAATCATATTCTCTCCAGAGAAGCCACTCTAAAGTTTTACCTGTATACAACCAAATGGTCAATAAGCATTTATGAGGAGTTATAGCAGGATAATAAAATTATGTTATTTTAGTATACATGGGTCAGCTTTTAAAAATATGCAATTTGTTCAAATGTGTTTTCTCACACTAAATATATATTTGAAGTCTTCTATAACTTCAAGATGGTTTTTAGAAAGAGAATCTTCCCTAGTTTTACACGTCTGGTTCGTACTTCCCATATGCCTCAGCTGGGAGAGCTAGGGACATGGCCTGACTCAGTCCTCATTATTGGCATTCTTGTGTGTGACTCTGCCTCCAGAGACCTACAAGACAACATATAAATGCTACTAAACATAACTTGGGGTCCCCATCTACCTATGAGAATGACTGTGAACTCAGTAAAGGAGCAATATCTACCTTTGCACCCCAAAAGGCCATGCCTGGAGTTAAGTGACATACAGCAGGTTTTCTGGGGTCATCTCCCTATAGGCAAACAGAAGTGATTGCTGCCCCAACTGTATATGGTTTGGTGTGGAGCTGAGGTGGACGAAAACCTCATGCTTGCTTAATAAATCTGCAGTCCTGTCAGGAGGGACCTCAAGCATCGACACATTTAATCCCCAGTGAGTTAAGTATTATCCTCTCTCCTCATTCAAGGAAATCAAGGCCCCGAAATATGTTGTATATTACATAATGTCATCTAGTCGGTGTCAAGGTAGGGATTTAAAGGCAGATGTGCACAGTGTTCCTGGCCACCATGCCCAGCAGAGGGAGGTGAGAGTGTAGGAGACTCTCCTGAAGCAGGAACTCCAAGCAGCATCCCATCTAATTCCCACCAAACTTGCAGCCCATGAACATGATTGCCTGCATCTCAAGTAATTACAGGTTCATAGGATGCTGAAAAGGGTGACTGAGGTCAGAGGTGAGAGATCCCTGCCCCAGAACCAGGAACATAATGGTTCAAAAGTACTTCAATGACAGGGCCCAAGAACAGCGATGCCCAGAAAGCAGAGGGTGGGAGAACCCCTGTGTGGCATCAAAGGACCTTGGATTCCCCCTTTGTGGCTCTTGTGGAGTCACTGACTACACTGTCACCAATGTTCTGAATCGTGATCCAAAGTCATCAGAAAGTATGAGCGCCAAACACATTTTTCTTTCCGTCGGCACAGTACATTATAAAGGAGATCATAGCTACAAGGGAAAAAGTCTAAGACACTGAGAAAGAGAGACTTCAGTGAATGATACAGAAAATCAGTTATGTGATAAAATTCCAAGTGGCTGGGATGTGACAGCTTTTGAAGCATCCTTTGAAAGGGGGCTGGAGGTGAGGAGGGGGTGAGAAAAGATGTTGGCTGAGAACGCTGCCTTCCAGATCTGGGTGCCCACAGGTTGGCGCAGGGAGGATTCTACTCTTGGATAGATGGAATGAGCCATCCTGGAGTGTGAAGTTTAATGACAACGTTAAGGTAATAGAAACCCTGTAGAACAAGCTAGAAAGGAATCAACCGTAGAAGCAATAGAGGACAGTGGGTCTGATAGGCAGGCTGTGAAAGCTCGGTCTAAGAGCAGAGAGATGTCTCTGTTCTATCCACAGAGCCAGCTTCCATGCTCAGGCAAATCCACCAGACTCACAACATAACCACCATTACTAGAGAATACAAAGATTGGACGGGGGACCATCAGCATTGCTCCTAAGAGCTTGTCCCCAGTCTGATTAAAAAGCTGGACCTTTGATTCACGCAAAATAGACTGACATATTTGAACAGTTCTCATCTCCTGAGAAACTCACGTACTTTGTTAAGCACACTTTCCATGATCCCCCCAGATCTTCTTTTACCCAATTCTCCCTCCCAGCACAGCAATTCCTCATTTCTGACCGCAGGTTTTGGGGTATGCTTTCTTTCCAAAGAAACAATTATCATTGTGACCTTGCTGATTAAGTAGAATTATTAAACAGCATTGTGACTAGTGTTTTACAACATAACATTGCTTTCAGATCTGCTTACTGGAGGGAAATGCCATTTTTTAAAGAAATGAGTATTTTTTTAACACGATTAGCAAGCCATCTGCTGACATTTCAATGAGATATCTCATGAAAGTCCTTAGCTTGAAGCTTTAGTTTTATCCTAGCAAGAACCCAAAATAGTATTGCCTTTTGCAGTTACATCAAAAGAAGGTGATTTGGAAAGGGTACACTCTTCAGAAAATGTGCCATGGAACCTGACCTAGGACATCGCTTTGGCATCTAAGACGTAAGAAGTGACTTGATGACAGATAACTGAAGGGGGATGAGCTTCTTCCCAACTTGGCTCCCTGATTTCCAGACTTCCTGGTCATGGAGGGGAAGACACTTAGCCAGGCTGTGGGTTTAGATAGATAGATCCAGCTCCAACTCTTGTACACTCCATGATTCTCTTGCAGGCATTGGTGGTAACTACTCAGCTGGGATTATATAGGTAGCAAGAGCTACTGAGTCTTAACTCAACCCTGAGGTGACACGGTGGAAGAAACACATGGCTCTTGAGCTGTGGCCCTTCCTTGCTGTTTTGTCCAAGCCAGTGTCATCTTTAGATACCTTGTGTGGTCAGAGATGATGAAAACAGCCTCAGGTTGGCAACCATGGGAGTGAAGAGCCCATGATGGGACATCAACACACATTGAACCAATGACTGTGGCCTATGGATTCTACCCACATCTCCCATGCCTAGGGAGGGAAGGCATAAGCAAGTAGCTGGGATGTGAATTTCAAGATCCCATGCACTTTAACAAACTTGGACAAACTTTCTATGAAATGGGTCTTTCTGGCATGTATAGGAACAATGTGTGTGCGTACATGTGTAAGTGTGAATGAGATGTCGCAGAAAGGACGTCAGCTATTGAATGAATTGACCTCACTGTGGCCTTGACTTTTCACACAGGTGTCCTGTGGAGTCTGTGGAGAGCATCACGTGGGGAACTGGCTAAATACCCAGGGTGGTGCTTCACATGGCTAGGAGGTAGGGACACAGAAGCCCAGGTCTCTTGTGTCCTTCACATCAACCCAAATCTAGAAAATTAAGGCCCCCAAACTAAAGACCGGGAAAGTGAGTAGCTTATGCACACAAAGAGAAGCCCAGAGTCTGGGGGATGGCAGTTCTTCTGGTCTCACCATTGCTACTTCATGGCTGGGCTACAGAGCAGTAAGAGACCTTGCCTCAAAAACAAACAAATGATGGATGAAAACTGTGGAATGATAACTAAGGCTGTCCTCTGGCTTCCGTACACAGCATCACACAGAACACACACATACACATGCACATCTTATACATATACATATGCACACATCCTCATCCAGGAACACAAAATTAGGAAAAACAATTATGCATTAAAATAATATTAATGGCTTAAGCCACGACCCATCAAGTTGAAAGATGACACAGTGGTTGAGAAGGTTGTTCTTTTTTTTGTCTCTTTAAGTCCAAAACAAAACCAAAGGATGAGAAGGAAAAACAAAAGGAAATCAGGTTACAATGACAGGTGTGATCTACTGATAAGTAGGCAGCTGTGTTCGTCTAAAGATGAGCACCATAGCTGAGCTTTCATTGCTGATTGATGGACAGCTTTCTCCCATGTCTTTCATAGTCTAACTTACTTTGTAGTGAGTTACTGGATTTTAAAATTGTAGAACATTATCATTCGCTTTGTATTACTGTCAGTAAGAAGGACACAAACATTCTATGTGTGCTTGACCCCCAGTGCCCCAAGATTTCCCTGGTCCAGCTAATTCCTTAGCCCAGGGAGGTTGGAAGTTCAGGATCTGTGGAAGATTCCTGGGGTGTTCTCTTCCTTTCATATTCTAGTTATTTCTTCTGAATATATTCAAACCTCTATATTCTCATTAAAATATGGTCAGACCATCTATGTCTTATTACAAAAAAAAATTCCAGATCAAAGCAATTGATTGAGTCATGGTTGCTTACGTAACAGGGTGAGCTCAGAAGTGGGATTTGAAGAAGGTGATCCTTGCTGGGCACACACATCCAAAGGCTAGCCAAACGGGTCAGTCCAGGCTTCCTGATCCCCTCTGTGAGTCAAGTGTCTTAAACTCTAGACAGCCAAAGACTCCACAGAAACAAAAGCAATTCCAATCTGGTAGGATCCTTTACTTCTGAATTAACTCCTATGATATGCCCATGGATCAATGAGGACCAGTCGCCAGGAGAGGCTTGTCATGCAGGCCCCAAAGGTCGGTGACTATATGTTTATAAAGGAGAAGCATCTTGGATGCTCTCTCTCTCCATCCACTGGACATACCTTGAGAAAACGTGAGCCAAGCTAAGACATGCACAAAGTATACCCAGTATTTCACGTCTCAGAGTTAACAACCAGTGTCCTGAGAGTATCCTTGGGCCCCTGGGGAGCCATGCTCTTTCCTGGGATCAAAGTAGCTAGCCTCTCATTTTCCTGCTTTCTGAAGTTTACCCTCTCCCCCCCAGCTGACTCCAGCCTGATCGTGCCTGTTGCCAGACCCTATTGGCTCCTTTACATGTGGTCTTTCTACTGGGGTCAAAAGCAAGCTTTCCATCTACAAAATGTTTTAAATGCTCTCGGTGTTCATTGTAAAGCAACAATGTCTCCTGATTAAAAGCCCTATCAAAGCTGAAGGGGTTGGGGTGGTTCTCTTTGAGGGATGTTTCAATTATATTTCCGTAGCATCAATAAAAAGGAGCTAATGGAACTCTCACTGACCCCACACTTTTATGTCTTGTCCCCTGATCACCAAGGGGACTTATATTTGTCAGTAAGATCACCCCAGAGAAAAGTTTAATTATAATACTTGATTTTTGCACCCCTGTACAACATTGTGTCCCCGAATGTGCTGTCTGCAAAAGGTTAGAGAGCTGTTTTGCAAGAAAATGAGAATTCTTAAGTTCATCTGAAACCAGGTAAATATGTCCGACCCTGTGGGACAATTGCCCTCATGGCTTCTTCATCATGTTTCTGCAAAAGATAGGATCATTCAAGCAATTAAAACACCGGATAGTAGCTGCATATGTTGAGAGAGTGTGGCTAGTGCAAGCCTCTGGGAAGTCCCTTATGTTATTCCTAATCTATGCAATAGAGGAGATGTACTTACAGCAGCACCTGGGGCACAGCTGTAGCTAAGAGCTTGCATTTGTCTGAATGTCCACGTGAAATCCTGTTTCAGACCCCATGGCGGATAAGGTGACAGCTGGAGGTGACCAGTGCCCCGGGTAACAACTAGACACTCTGTGTGCCACCACGGTGAGTGTGCCTGCTGGCATAGCATGAAGAAAGATCACTTCCTCCAATCCCTAATAAGCATGGTACCTTCGATCAACTGAAGTAGACTGAGGCAGGAAGAACAGACCAAGCTGATGATTGACCTCCACCATCTTGCCAGTCAGAGGCTTGGTGTGTTTAGTTCACACGTCTAAGAGGTTGAAATGAGGCCTCTGAGCAACATACCAGAGCTTAAGGGGAAAGGCCAGACAATGGCATGGGGGTAGGGTGGTAAGCCAGCACCCAGGCTCTCAGAATCATTATGACTGCCATTGTTATCACTGCCCATGGTATGAGCTGTCCAGATAGCATTAACTGACATCTCTTAATTAATTTCTTGTGAAATTCTAGAAAATTCTCCAACACGACTCTTTGCTATTGCTTTATCTATGCCTGGATCTGTGTGGTGGGTTCTGAATATGCTGAGCCAGTGAGCACCCCTTGGCATGTACCCACCATAACTAACCAGCAAGTCCTTGGCCCCAGCCCTTAGACCTCTATTGTGTTCCTTGTTGGGTTTATTACCTTTTTCTGTGCACTGGAACCTTTGGCTGTGACCCAATTTTGTATGGCTCCTCAGCTTTGGACATACATCATCACATACCCTCTACACACCCCATTCTACATTCCCCAGTGTTCTTTCCCAGGACCACCATGCAAATGTTGCTCAAACTAGCGAGCAAGCATAAAGCTGCACGGAAAAGGAGTGCTGGGGGTGGGGCGGTTCTGGGGTGACAACACACTGCAGTGTAGGTGGCATTTCCACAAAGCAAAGACTGATTGCATCCTCTTAGACTCAGCTTCTCAGAACTCACCATTTTGCAAGAGGTGGCCAAGGGACTGGCACTCTCCTCCTAAACAGGGTCTCCAAAAACTTACTTTATCCCTTGGCGCTTCCCTGTGTTACAAGGCAAAATGGCCTTGGTGTTCACCAGTCTTTATTACATTTCTGAGCCCAGAGCGAGTGCTTGGGACCTAGGTCTGTGGCTGTACAGTGAAGGTCATAGACTGAAGTAGCATGCGCAAGCCAGTGTGGCTTTGGGCTTGCACGTGGTGGGGGACCTGAATAACAGCCCTTTTGTGTCTGTCTTGTGTAGACAAGCTGCTCTCTTCCCTCTCTCTCCCCTCCCACTCTGGGAATAGTGGGGCATATGTGGTCATGACCTTGACTGTCTGGCGGCCTTCTCAGAGGAAAGACAGGGCCAGATGGAGGGCTCTTGATATTTAATAAGGGCCTGACAATAACCCAGGGCTTGCCTTGGAATGGGATATAATGCCCTGAGGGCATAAACACCAATGCCACTCCCATCAGAAAAAAAGAATAAGACAGGACTATGCTTCCAGGCACTGCGTTCAATACGTCTCAACACTGAGAAAGGCAAAGCCACCTGGGACTTCAGGAAAATAAGCAATGGTAGTCTCCCTTTTTAATTTGTCAAATATTTCTGATAGTGCCAACAGTGAGGGAAATCAAGTCCCATGCCAAGCAGAACGGTCCATAGAACCTAATTTAGTATCAAATACACTTCACAGAATCACCCTGGTCCAGTCTCAGAGTAGCCACAGCCTCTGTCAAGCAGGTCTTAAGTTCATCAGCTCTCTTAGAGTGGGCTTCCTCCCTTTCACTCTCTGCTCAAGAAGACAGAATATTAAATTAAAAATTTTATTTCAAGGACTGGGAATATAGAGTGTCTACCAAGTTATGTGAAACCCTGGATTTAATTTCCAGAGAAAGCAACAAGACTCCAGACATACAAGTAATTTCAGAAGCTTACGAGAGAAAAAGGCTTTCATCTTCCACTGCTGCTCCAGAAGTTGGGGTCTCACAGAGCTGTGAACCCTGCAGGCCAGACAGCAGGTTCCCCACTGAAAATCTCAGACCACATCTTCTTCTCTAACGCGGGGCCCCTGCCTGAATCTTCAGCTTTGGTCATGAGATCAAATGCATTTTATGAACAACTGAGCAATATTTAAGGCATAGTAATAATTGATGAATAAATTTTGGTGTCTTTTAGGAATCCTTCCTCTACCAAAAGTTTGGTCACCAGAAAATACATACTATGTCAAACATCTCCAAATCCTCACCACAAGTGCCTATTCAGTGTTAATCAGTACAAAAGAAAGATGCCATGTGTTCTTGAACTCCTAGATTTTATCAAAAAGAGTTCAATACTCACATTTCCTGGCTTGGTGACATGTCATTGTTCTGTGAGCTAAATGCTAAGATTGACTATCTTACATAACATCTGAGGGTCTTAAACTGCTTAATAATTAGATAAACTATCATTTTTGAAATATACAATGTCAAATAACTCATCAGGACTATTGTGAATGCTATTAAGCTGGTGTATGGTTGTCTATGTACACAGTCTCCTACCGGATCTACAAAGGAAAAAGAGTCCTGTCTTTTCCAAAGCATTGGTTTTCTTGTGACTCAGCTAATCCCCAGAGAGACGCAGCCTTAGGTTTCTAGAATACAGTCTTGCTGAACGCTGGACACTATGGCAGTCATCCACCAGCCCTTCTTCCTTCCATAAGTGAGCTGCTTCCAGGCTTGGATTCCCATCGCAGCCACACCAGCATCTGTTGGGGGACACGCACCCCAAACCATTGCCATGCTGTCAGAAGACCCTCCTTCTGCAAGGCTGGTGCAGTCCTTCCCTGAAGAGCTTCCTTCCGCAACCTAGCACCAGACAGTGGTTCCCACCCAGATTTGATTAAACGTGCCCTCTCTCACTGCCGTCCATATGGCATGGGAAGGCAGGCTGCTGTTCTCATTTTTCCAGACTCTGGGGTCAGACAGTGCCCAGACACGAAAATAATAGTCAAATTATACAGGAAGTCGTCAGAGGGGTCCGAACACAGACGGGAGCCACCTCTGACCCTGTGACAGGTCAGAGGTCTGGTTCAAGTTTCTCCTTCTTAATCTGTCACCAAAGCAACATAAAAACAGCCCCTGAATGGAACCATTTATAGATTCTAGTTATTTTTTTTTAAGTTTTTCTTTCCCTGGGAGTTGAATTTTATTATTTTTTTCAAATTGTACTAACACTTCTCATCTGAAGAGTTGTACTTATAATATTCAAAGGCTTAGAAGATTCTCTCCTCTCTTTTAGAAAAGGGGCCAGATTAGGAAGTTTTTCTTCCATTGATCTTAGAAGTAGAACTTTTTTAAGTCTATAAAGGCACCATTAATGTGAGTGGCTATGTAGCAAACACCTGTCTTTCGGACATGTCTCGGTTATTTGTGGAGACCCAGTGTGAGATATCAGGGGAAAAAGATGGAAAACAAGAGGAAAAGAAAAACGGTGGGATGTAGAGATACCAGCACCTACCTAAGAAAATCACCTAAGAAAAGGATTCCTGAAATTACAAAGCCGAAACAGGAAGGTGGACCTCTGTGACTCCAGAGTCTTCTGCAGCAGTGGCATTTGTGGCTTCTGAGTTTTCCGCTGCAGAACTCTGGCTCCTGAGCCTTCCCCTGTAGATCTCTGGCTCCCGAGCCTTCCCCTGTAGTCACATCTGTGGCTGTTTTTGTGCAAAGCCTAGGGGAGTGAGCATGCTGATCCTTTACCTTTGCTCTTTACAGACCACCAGGACAACCCCTCTGTGGCCAGTGACATCGAAATCTGGTGTTTCCTCCCTTTGTCTACCTTTCACTTGCACCTCATGAAGGAAGGATGACATTTCCCAACAGGAACTCCATGAAGGAGATGGATGGTAATCTTCACAAGGACACTGGGGAAAGAAAGAACTGAGTGGCTGTCCATGACTGCATGTCAATGCCACCTGACATAGAATATCCCTCTGCACTCCATGAGGAGCATCAATCGACCTTGTAGAGAGGAAGGGGTGGACGTTGGGAGATGCCAGCCCAGCGATCTTAACTTTATTCTCTCACAATACCTCCAGAACCTGGAACAGTGCCCAGCACATGGTTGGAACCCAGTAAATATTTTTGGGTGCATGTGCAACTGATCACCTTTTCCATTTAAACAATTTTAAAAAGCAATGTTCATGAGTATAGATGGGGACTCTTCTCCCTAAGGGCAGTGTAGGAAAGACTTCCTTGGAAGGCAAACAAACAGCAGAATTCCAAATAATCAACCACCCAACCAGGTAGGAAGTTATATTTTTCCTCTTTAAAATTTCTAGATGTAGTCAGTGCCATGGCTGAACACCCCCTGGATAATGCCAGTTAATCACTGGGTCCCTTGAGTCTTTATGCCCATGCTTACCAGAGTGTCAATAACTGCGATGGTTATGAAATTGGTCCTTTAGAACCAACTATCACATCTGCACTTGTAGTGGAAAGAGAGACCATCAGGGGACTGTCACAACTGGGCCTGTATCAAGAGTCACATCTAGCAGTGACAAGCAACTGCCTGCCGTTCCCATGGCATCAGAGAAACACAGTATGTGTAGCATGGAGGAACTGGCTATGCTCTCCGTAAGTTCCAGGCTACAGTCTTATCAGAAATGACACACTGGGTAGGGGTGTCCAAAGTTACAGAGATTTTAGAGGGAAGCCCTTTGTGACGGTTATTCTTGGCTGGTAACTTGATTCGATCTTGACTGGATCAACTAAGGAACATGCATCTGGATGGGTTGGTGACAGTGCTTCCTGGGAGCACTGACTGAGAAAGAAGATGCTCCTCTAGAGCAAGCAGCACATGCTGGAGGCAGTCCAGATGGCAAAAATCCTGCTTTTGCAGGCAGGCCAGCCTTTGCTCCTTGCTTGTTAGGGCATCTACTCTGCTGTTGCCGCTGCTGCTACCATATCCTTTTCTTTGCTGGCGTCAGATCCCCGTTCCTGCGGCCTTTCGGTGTGAACTGAGGATCAGCAGCCCACAGGAATAGTAAGGCCTCAGCCCCATGCTGGCACTGCAGAGGCATTCAGCTGCATGGACCAAACAGCGACAGTGCTCACCTTCTCCAGCGGGTAGATGGCAGTGGACAGCCGTTGTAGGATTACTCTTTCCCCATCATGTAAGCCTGTCAGGAATTTCCCTTTACATATGTCCTCATTCTCCTGGTTCTGTTCCTCTGGAGAACTCTGACTGACCCGACTCCAAAGCCTCCAGGCAGCTCAAGGATCATTTGCAATCTCATAATAGTGTCACTCTAAGGTACAGAGTGACTGGACTCCGCCATTTCACCACTTAAAACCATTTTGTGGCTTCTCTTTGTCACTGTGAGTTGCAGCCATGGGTATCTGTGTAACAAACAATCTTAAAATCTCGGCAGGATGCAATAAGTACACATTGAACTTCTGGCTGTGGGTGCACATCAGTGGATAGCTGACCTGCTCTGGATGGAGTTTATTTCTCTATCTGAGAGGACTACGTGGGTGGAGAGGGTGGAGTTCAGCTTGGTGTTGCTCTGCTTCATGGTCTCTAGCCATCCTTTGGGAGTCAGAAATTGCTCGAGGCTTTGCTTTCTAGAGTTATAGTAAAGAGAAGCACAAGGAAGCCTATCCTCACTGTTTATATCTCACCTGCTGACCACCCGCTAGACAAACAATAATGCTGGCAAATCCATTGCCAGGAAGAGGAGGAGTGTCCCCATGCTTGTAGGCACAGGGCACAGAGACAAGAAGGGTAAATGATTAGGAACACATCCTACCACAATCC
>LOEQ01010403.1:0-23051 GCA_001685075.1 Bramus lutescens | reverse complement strand
ATCAATCTATCCATCCATCTATCTATCTATCCATCCATCTATCATCTATCTATCTATCTATCCATCCATCCATTTATCATCTATCTATCTATCAATCGATCTATTGATTGATCGATCTATCCATCCATCTATATCAATCCCTAGCACTACATGTTGCCAAACTTATGTACCCAGCCAGTTATCCATTAGGTATTTCTTCATACAACACCTGTCCGTCAGACCTATCAGTGCAGCCAGTCATTCTTCCATCTGTCCACCCATTCTGCAGAAGTGTACACATTCAATATTTTATTTACCTACACTCTGGGCTTACTCTCCACTCATCCATTTATCCAAAATCAACTGGCTCATTTAATCCCTCATTTATTCTTCAGTTTATCCCGGTATTTCCACTTAATTTCTGCATTTACTTGTTCAAATACCCATTCATAACAAACACTGACTGGATTTTTTTTCCATTGTGGTCCAATGCACAGAAGGGAAAAATGAGGTAGGAATGAGGCCATCCGATAGAAATTTCCCCTGATAGAAATTTCCAGATGTGTTCTGGTCAGGTGCTTGCACTGAGCTCCTGGGGCTTCAGAGAACAGAGCAGCAGTGTCGCAGCCTTGTCATGGCTTAGCCCTGCTAAACAGCTGCTGTCGGGACAGCCCGCCACCTTGAGCCAGGGATGAGTGATGAGCACCCCTCATAGTTAATATTCATGCAGACCACACCCTTTCTATTGGTTAAAGAAAGGGCCAGTTTCTCTATGGCTCCCGCAGCTCTGGGGCAGCAGTGGGAATAGTATGGATGAATGTAGGGCAAGGTGGTGGTGAGAATTCACCTCTTGCCGCTGAGCTGGCACCACTGGGTTTTAAAGCATGGAGCAAGACAGATATATGTAAAAGAGAAAATAGAAGTCCACATGGTAATGGAGAGTAAAATAAGCCCTCACACTAAATGAAAACTCAATGTACAAATGAGGCTCACACCACAGGCTTCTGGGGTCTGAAAGCCAGCAGCCTATGTCAGGGGGTGGGATCTCACATCCTAATGGATATTTTTCTTTAAGCTAATATAGCCACAATATAATCATTTGGACATGTAATCAATGTAAAGCATCATGGATGAAGTCTTCATATCTTTTCCTTTTCTACCACGTCTAGCAGCTCCCGTGGGGGTGTATGACAGTCACATCACAGCTCAGTTTTGACAGACCACATTCAAAGCTTGGCTGGCCACAAGCCATAATCACTACTGAACTTGGACACAACAGGTATCAGGGTGTTAGGAAAATTGGGGCTAAGGAGAGTGTGGCAGGGGTGTGGCAGTGAGGAATGGAATGCATGCCTATTGCTTAGAATAAGGGACACTGTTCTTTAACATAGGACTTGTCCTTCCCTCAACCTTTAAAACAGGCCTTTATTTTTCCTTTTTCCCCGGAGACACCGTCTACTGTAGCCCATGCTGACCTTAATGCAGTGCATCCATGGCAAAGGATGACCTTGAACTGCTGAATTTCCTGTCTCCACCCCCTAGGTACTAGGGTCACTATCATACACTACCATACTCAGCTTTTGCAGTGCCGGGGATCAGACCTAGTACCCCATGCCTTCTAGATAAACATTCTGTCTATTGAACTACATCTCCAGCCTCCACGGCAGGTAATTCTTTCAAATCTCGTTGATAAGTCAGCTTTAGGACTTGATCACCTTCCGAAGTGGCTTGGGATGTTGAAAGCCAGAGTCCTGCCAGGGCACCTGGAACAGCATGAAAATACACACGCCTATGGCACTTGCCCCAAAGTGATTCCCCCTCTGTAATGACTTCCTGGATGGTCTGCTGGCATAAATGTGTCCCTGGCATATTGCTCTGCCTTAGCACAAATAACAGCAGTGTCATTGCCTCTTCTCACCTTCGTGTCCCTGAATCCTGGGCTCCAGGAGCTATGAGTTTGGCATGTTCAGTCCTCTGACTCCTCCCCCTTGGATCCTTGGATGGAGGGGGCATCGCTCCTGCAATATTTATTGCACATGACAGACAAATGGATCCTTAGAGCTGCCACCAGACAACCAAGACCCAGACATTAAAATGAATTACGAAAAAGTACCCTGTCATTTTCCTTGTTTGCTTCATCAACTCTTCAGTAAATAACCAGAAAGCTCTTAACAAGGGTATGGGTTGAGTGTAAATAATCATACCGCTCTATCACTGACAAAGCTCGGTGAGGGGCTCAGAAGTCACTGAGGAGTCAGGACGGAAGCTTGAAGCCCCCAGTGCCTCTGCCCAGCTTCCCCCACCTGCTCCTCCCATGCTAACCTCAACCCTCCCCAAACCCCAGCCCCTCCTCTGCTAGTGGGGCTGCGTCTTCCTGTATGTCAATGCATCGTTGCTTCAGCAAAGCAAATGGCTTCACGCACATATTATTTCCTCTATTCGTTTGCTTATCAGAAAAGCTTCTCTCAGTCCCTGGCAAGGGGTCAGGCATCCTGCTACACCCTGAGTGTTATTTGTCAGGGACCTCAGTTTGCTTTCTCTAGGTCATGAAGATTATGGGAGTAGGACCTTGACCTCTTGACCATTCAGAGTTGGTTTTGGACACTGAATGGTCTCCCAAAGTTCATGTGCTAACTACCTAATCTCCAGGGTGACATTCCGTAAAAGCGGTGTGGCCCTGTGAGAGGTCTTCAGGTCACAAGGAGGATGTTCTTGAAGGGGTCTGTGAGGTTGTTCTTTTTCCTCATTCTCTTTTTCACTTGTGATCTTGATAGGCATCACTTTTCTTTACCTAGATATGCAGCCTTACTTGAAACTATCAAGAACAATGGCCACGGAATGGAACTTTGGAAACTGTAAGCTAAAATCTATCCTTTTTTCATTTTGAATTGTTTCTAGTGTTTGTATTACAGTAACTGCAAGCTAGCGAGCACAGGTGCCTACCATCACAGGCTCTGGATGCTTACCAAAAACCTTTAAAGAACAATATCCCAAGTTGAAATTGCCCATACATCAAATGGGAAGACGATAAAATCAAAAGATGGGAAAGAGAGGTGTGGAAGAGAGGAGAGATTAAAGTTTTAATGGGGCCCTAAGCAAGGGCATCATATTCAGATTTGGGGTGCCAAACAGCAATCATGGAGAACTAGAATGCTTGACAATAGGTGTGACCAGGTACAAAGGGAAGTGGGGGGGCGAGTTCAGGAAAGGCGGAAACAGGAAGAGTGGGCAGTGAGTGGCTCACAGGGCTCAACTTCGGTGGAGTTGAGGTTCTGTCTATGGTCAGTGGTCTCAACACAGACAACTAGGACAAAACAGAAAAGGAGAATGTTGGGGTGCACACCGGCCTATCCCTGTGCTTCTCCACAGACCCTTAGATTCAGTGCCCTTGTGAATCTCACCACCACTTCACTGAGCCCAGATTTTCCCACAAAGCAATGAAGAATCTACACCAGGGCTAAGGGGATGCCTCGGGGTAAAATCACTTGCTGCACAGTGTAAGAATATGAGTGTGGATACCCAGAGCCCATGCAGAGTCTAGGGGTGAACTGCACGCACCTGTAAGTCCAGCATTCCTGTAGAAATATGGGAGCAAAGGCAGAAAAAGCCTTAAATGTTTGCCATCCAGGCCTCCTGGCACCCATGTCAGAAAACAGCAGCTATCCTGTCCCAAGATGAGGACAGACACCCCACTGTCCTCTGAGCATGTCCTCTGATCAACTTCCTCTATATTGAGTGTTTCCTCACACTTACACATAATTCTCATGCACACACACAAGCACACAAAGGATCCACACTGCTGAAAGGGTTCTGTTTTTGAGATAAAGGGTATATGCTATGGGATAATGCTCCTGTAGAATGTAAAGATTTGTCACTTGTATTGGTTTAATAAAACTCTGATTGGCCAGTAGCCAGGCAGGAAGTATAGGCTGGGAAATCAGACTAGGATAATTCTGGGAAGAGGAAAGGATCAGTCTGCAGTTGCCACCCAGACACAGAGGAAGCAAAATGAAAATGCTGCACTGAGAAAAGGTACCAAGCCACATGTCTAAACACAGATAAGAATTATGGATTAATTTAAGTTGTAAGAGCCATTTAATAATAAATGTGAGCTAATAGGCTAAACAGTTTATAATTAATATAAACCTCTGTGTGTTTCTTTGGGACTAAAGGGCTAGTTAATAATAAACGTGAGCTAATAGGCTAAACAGTTTATAATTAATATAAACCTCTGTGTGCTTCTTTGGGACTAAAGGGCTAGTTAATAATAAACGTGAGCTAACAGGCTAAACAGTTTATAATTAATATAAACCTCTGCGTGTTTCTTTGGGACTAAAGGGCTAGTTAATAATAAACGTGAGCTAACAGGCTAAACAGTTTATAATTAATATAAACCTCTGTGTGTTTCTTTGGAACTAAAGGGCTGTAGGACCAGGCTGGACAGAAACTTCTGTCTACAGGTGTATCTGTGCCATCTTGACTGTGGTGTGTAATGGATGTCACCATTTCCAAATAGACTGTCTCTCTGTTTTGGTTCTGTGGGAGATTATCTGAATCACTTGGTATAAGCATGCTTCCTTAGAGAGCCAGCAGGGAAGTGGATGCACAGGCACAGAAAAATTTTAAAGGGAACCTCTTGGCCCGCGGCAAAGCTAGCAGACAGTAGTTGTTTCAGGTGTATTGAGGTCAAAGCATGTTGAAGAGTCTCCCCTAAGCTGCTCTGGGGTCTCTTCCATTCCAGACACTGGGCTAGTGCCATGGCACAGAATCTAATGGCTGGTATACTGAAGGCTTCTTTTCCAGGACATGCTCTAACCAGCCTGGAGGTTGGGTAGAGGTTTCTCTTTGAGTAGCAGTCTGTATGTGTGAATGGGTCATAAACATCAATGTACAGTCCAGCTTCTGTCTGCCCAGCCTGGTTGGTCCAGGTCTCACCTGCTGTGGAATAATGGTCTTTTATCCTGTCACTTGCATTATTTTTAATAAAATGCTGATTGGCCAGTAGCCAGGCAGGAAGTATATATAGGCAAGGTGACCAGGCAGGAATTAGAGGTGTGGCAATGAGAATTCTGGGAAGAGGGAAGTTTCAGTCTGGAATTGTCATCCAGCTAAAGAGGAAGCAAGATGTGATTGCCTTACCCAAAAAAGTACGAAGCCACATGACTAACACAGACAAAAATTATGGGCTAATATAAGTTATAAGAGTTAATAAGAAGCCTGAACTAATAAGCCAATCAATTTATGACCAATGCAGACCTCTGTAGGACTGAAAGGCTACAGGACCTGGCAGGACAGAAACCCTAGTCAACACTCACCTTCCTGACTGTTGCCTCCAAGAGCTTGAAAATGAAAGGAGGGAAGGCACAAAAGTCAGGCAGAGGGAGGGATGGGAGTGGGGAATATAAGAGAGAGGGGAAGGAAGGAGAGAAAGAGAGGAAAGGGGAGAAGAAAGGAGGGAGGGAGAGGAGAGAAGGAAAAAGGAGAGGAGAATACAGAAAAGAATACAACCACCCGGAGAATCCTAACTCCTCTCTCCTTCAAAACAAGTTTAGTTATCTTGTGGTTTCTGATTTGTTGGAAATTTAGCAAACTGATGACACTCACTTTCATTTGAAGTAAAATAAAACGTATCCCAAGTCATTGAGAAAACAGACAAGGCTCAGGAGCTGTGACAAATTGTAATAAAACCCACACAGTTCCATTCCCTTGGGAGAGTCACTCTTTCAATGACAACACTGCAGACACACATACATTAGCCGAGCACACATGAGCACTCCGTGTGCAGACACACATCCATTAGCGAGTACACATGAGCACACCGTGTGCAGACACACATGCATTAGCCGAGTACACATGAGCACACCGTGTACAGGTACACATGCATTAGCTGAGTACACATGAGCACACCGTGTGCAGACACACATGCATTAGCCGAGTACACATGAGCACACAAAGGGGCACAGAGGATTGCTGAGAGTCTCTATTCTGACAGATTGGCAGGCTCACCTTTCAGGCATCACCCAAATCCCGCAGCAAAATGCACCTCCACTCCTAAAGCAACCTAAATTCTGGCTACACTTTTAGGCCTTAAAGTTGGGCAATGACCAGGAATGCTGCTTCCCCACCATGAAGTTCTGTCAACTCATTTCTTAAATCAGGTCATCCGTGTGCCTTTACCTTACTGGTGGCATATGCCAGTTGCCTTTTCTCTCGCTTACAAAATAGAAAGGTAGATGTTGATAGATGGATGGATAGATAGATAGACAGACAGACAGATAGATCTGAATCTGCATCTTATAGTTCATATCCTTTCAAGCAAAAATGTCCATGTCATTAGCATGTTTGATGAGCGCCATTCATCTGCAAAGCTTCCCCACTGTGCCCACATACCCATGCTGTGGGCAGAAGCCTGTATTCCTTCATAATGTCTAGAGCTGGTTCTTTTAGCTTCTGCTCCTACCCACCAAGCTGTTTGCTCCCACCAGGGCAGATCACAACCCCACCTCCTTTCCGAGGCCTCCCTGGTCCCATGCTCTATAACAGTGACCTTTCGACAGGGCTGCATGTTCAGGAGGGGGGTGGGTCCAGGACAAGGATGACAAAGAAGTACATATTCAAGGGATGAGCCCCAGTGAAGCTGGGCAGATGGAACCGCGATATAAGCTCTTAATTAGGGCCGCGAGGCTGCCTGACCTCTCAAGAGACAAAAGGTGTGTGCTCGGATCCCACAGCTCACCTGCTCCAACACCCCTTACCCATTAGCCAGGCGCCTCTCAGGCCCCACCTGGAGCATGCCAAGCTGGAGAGGCGCCTTTCTTCCCAGGGCAAAATCAGCAGTTTAGCGTGACATGTTCTCAGCTGGCAGATGGGAGAGGGCGGGCTGTCACCTCAATAGAATCTGATCTGATGCTTAGGTGAGGCCAGGACAAAGATGGAATTGTTCCAATAGCGCAAGGACAGTCACCTCTCACACTGGGGGTGAAGAGGGGGGCTGGGCTTTGAGGAAGCCACCCTGCCAAGCGCGTGATCGCTTCAGTATTTACACTTGTCATCATCTCCAAACCCTCAACTGTGCAGACAGATGGGTACATTCTGTTTGTTTCCCAGATTAGGAGCCCAAGGCTCAAGGAATGAAGTTACAACAACCCTGGCGCAGAGCCAGGGACCACTGCTGCCCCCCTGCAGAGCCCACTCTCAGAACACTGTCTCTGACCCCCACCCCCACTTTCACAGCACCGAGTCATAGTTCAAATGCTATTCGCTGAGCAATTCCAATACCAGCATGCAGCACAGGATCTCTGCCTCCACTACCCTGATGTAGACACTGAGGCTCAGAAACAAAGCCCGATTTTTTTTCCCATAGCTACACAGTCAGCTTCTATCCACAGAGTAGAGTCTTGCTGCCTCAGGGTACCTTAGAGGAGCTCTCTGTGGCATAAAGATTGTCACAGCACCCTAAGTTATCCTTAACCCATAAGAAGCCTATAGACTTCATGCAGCATGCCACAAACTAATGTCCGGGACTGACCCCAGGCAGAACCAGGACACTCAAGACACTGAGATGCTTAAGGGCCCAGACTGCTCCTCCAGATTCTCAGCAGTAAAGCTGGGGCCTAGACTTTTAACTCCCACCCAGCTCAACACTGTCCCTCAGACCTAGTCTGCACCTCTAAACATGGAGATGCAGGGACTGAGCAGGGCACCATCTCAGAGTCCATGGCTCCTTGTTACCAGGTTCAGCGCAGGCGTCCTGCATGAGAAACTCTCTTCAGTTATAGCCTATTGTTTCTCTCTCCCTACCCTTGCCCCTTCCTATCTTCCCTTTTCTTGGTTCCATTACTCCTTCCATTCTTCCCTTCTTTAAATTATTTTAAGACATTCAAACTTATAGTATATTTGCAAGAATAGCACAAAAATCTTTCTGGACCTTTACTTGTATTCTTTAACAACACATAGCACCTCTGCTGTAAGCAGCTCTGAGGAGATTCCTGATGGCTGAACAGAGAGACAGATGGAAACAGACATCCATAGAGGGATACAGATGCATACGTGAGCTCCTTTTTATCCCAAGTATCTCAATGTGTGTTTCTTAAAACGATGGTTTTATCCTCACACAGTGAACAGTGGTAGAAGGCAGTAGAAAAGACGACCCCAGTGCACTAGTAATGACCTAATTCAAGTGAATGTGATGGCTCTGCCCAGGTCTAAGATTCAAGGTCTCTTTCAGTCATTTAGTTTCAGGGGACCCCCAGAGAGGGGACTAGAGCCCTCCTGGTGCACTGAGGCCTGTGACGGCAATTAGTCCCCATACTGTCTGGCTCTCCTTTGATCACTGAGGAAGGTGCCATCCGCCAGATTCCTCAGCTGTGAAGTTACTCTCTTTTCCTTTTTAATGAGTTAGTATCTCTCGGTGCAGATTGAGGGCACAGCAAACACAGGCTTCAGCTAGTCCCAACGCACCGTTGTTCCTCATCTGGTTCGATTCCTGCTCTCGAAGTTGTCAAGCCTTGGTTTCTTAAGTCTTTCTTCCTTGTGCATTTCTCAGCCGGTGTTCTCTCTGTCAGTGTGTTTTATCAGCATATACTAATGACACATAATCGCAGATTGCCTTGTGACGTGTTCACACTGTGCTTAATATGCTTTGGTAGTGCTTCCCCTCTTGACCCTCCCTTGTCCCTTCTTCATACCCACAAGTCCCCTTCTTCCCTTTTTCACTTCCAGTGGCCATGTGTTTCTGTCTAAACCAATGCCACCACTGCGTTTCATTAGAGTTACTTACAGGAGCATGGGCTGCTCACAAGTGGCTGAAGAAAATGTCTCCCGACCCCCAGTAACCATTATCTGCTTAAAGATCCTCAGAGAGTTGTCTGTCTGTCTCTGTGTGTGTGTGTGTGTGTGTGTGTGTGTGTTGTGGAGGGTCATGAGCCCCTGTCTTTAGCTGGTATGAACTTTTACCATCTTCTGCTTTTAAAGACTTCTTCATTTGTTTATTAATTTATGTGGGTCTACAGTCTCAGGGATTCAGGCCCAACCAACAGCTTTTATTTACTTTGGGTCCCCCATGCACTCACACACAAAGAAAACTGGTATCTAAGATATAGCACAAATGGCCTGAGCTTGCAAGGCTGACCTCCAGAAGTGGCCCTGCTGAGAGGGTATGGGAAGGCAGAAAGGCTCTGGAAGTCTCTGGGCTAGGGTTAGCTAACTCCCCTGCCCTCGGCAGTGAGGCTTCAATATCTCCTTCTTGGACAAACAGATCAATACAAGCTTTTTAACATCTTCAATGAGAGCTCATTAATGCTCCCTGGGTGTCCTCCTGCAGCTGCGCTGACCTGGGAGGAGCCGGGAAGCTGAACTGCAGACAGATAATTATCCCAGGCATACCACTTCGGATCAGCTCTTGGCACAATGTGAATTGTTTCCCTAATTATCCAGGACAGCAGCTAGGGAGAGTGCAAACTAATTGAAAATACACAATGATGTATTTGTGCTGGTGTGGTGCAGCCTGTGTGCTGGGTTAAATGCTCGCAAAGGGGAATGGGGACGCAAGGTCCTCTATTCCAAGCCACGCACACCTCTGTCTTTTTGTCCATCACTGAGGCTCTCTGGGACTGACGGTCTAGGATGCTTTTGAGAACACTTCTATGAAGGTCACATGACAGAAACAAGAGAGTTCAAGAGGATTTTTCACACGCTCCTGAGTCATTTGTCTTTCCAGATTTTCCATTCATCACAGAGAGAGATTGGGAGTGGAAACTTCAACCACAGGACCTGACCCAGCTCCAAGAATTGCATTTCCCAAAGATGCTTGGACTTTTTGGCTCCAGGTGTCACTAAGGGTAAGGTAACAAGTCCTGTTGCCTGAGCTGACGGCACATGGCTGGGGACCCGTGCTGTCATTGTGTGATAGGCAGTATCGCGTAATCGGTTTCAAACTGTTCAAGCTGCAGTAGTTTGTTTTACCCAAAGAGCTTTCCGTTTGGTGGTCTGTGGGCATCTCACCCTTTTTGACCTCACTCCCAGGAAGCTCGGAACTTACAATAACGGTTTGAAACGCTGCTGTTTGACTGAAGGGTATAGATGCCATCGCCTTTGTCCAGTTAATCAGAAGTGACTCCAGAGTCCAGCCTTGTGCTCTCGTCGTACTGGATCTTGAATCTCTGCCTGCTTGAGTGTGAAATGTTGCCTACAGGTTCACGTGTTTCACACATGGTTCCCTGCTGGTGGCCCTGTTCTGGAAAGTGCTGGAATCTTAAGGAGTATCTTACTGAAAGAAGTGGGCTGATGAGGACCAGCCAAGGTTTTACAGTCTTACCCACTTCCTGTGCTCTTTCTGCTTCCTGACTGCAGACGTGATGTAATCTCAGGCTCCTGTGGCCACATCTTCCCTCTGAGATGAACTGTATCCCTTCTTAAACTATGAACCAAAACTGCCCAGAGTTTGTGAACTTGACACAAGCCAGGGTCACCTGGGAAGGGGGACCCTCAGCTGAGGAACAGCCTCCACCAGATTGCCCGGTGGGTTTGTCTCTGGGGGGCATTTTCTTGATTAATGATCAATGTAGGAGGTCTCAGCCCACTCTGCGCAGTGCCTTCCCTGGGCTGATAGTCCTGGATGTTATAAGAAAGCAGGCTGAGCAAGCCTCGGGGAGCAAGTCAGTTGGCAGTACCCCTGCCCCATGACCTCTGCTTCAGTTCTCTAGGTTCCTGCTTTGAGTTCCGGCTCTGGCGTCTCTGGATGAAGGACCATGAGAGGTAGGATGAAATAAACCCTTCTTCCCCCAGTTTCTGTTGACTGCGGTGTTTGTCTCTGCAGCAGGAAGTGACTGTCATACTCTTCCAAGCTGCCTTAGCCAGATATTCTATCACAGGATGGGAAGGAACTGACAGGGTCTGAGGGGGTTCTGTTGCTCTAGGTCTGGTCTCCTGCCAGGCATGACAGACTCTGTAAGGGACAACCAGGTAACAAAACCTAGGCGGCTCTGGAGACCGCAGTGCCCGCTGAAGCCACTCAAGTCTGACAGGACGGTACAAAGGCAACCACAGAGAGAGATAAATGTGGGAAGTGTGGCTGTGTTCCTAAAGCTACCTCTCTGTGGGTATTAAAACTTGGATTTCACCTCATTTTCATGAATCACAAAACACACTTCCTTTGGTTTTCTGAATTAACCCTTTGAAGTGAATACGCTTCTCAACCTGCAGGTGTATGAAACGGGGCATTGCCATTGGCTGGGTTTGCTTCTAAGGCCATAGTTCGTCAATCCCCGACAGACAGAATTAAGATCATAGGTGGAGGAAATCCAGACCCCCAGGGACCTTTGGGGGGGGGATAGTAAAGGTGATTAGTTAGGATCCCTGTGCCACGGCAAGATGGAACTAAATCTTTCACCCTGCAGAACATGTCAGTACACACGCACAGTGTGGCAGAGGCTAGCCCAGGCGACTAAGGAAGAACTCTTGTTTGCTCTCAGGTCCTCATGCTACATTGACTTCCACGTCAATATTGGACCACCAGTGAGAGTCATGGCCCTTCCCTTGCAATGTAGCTTAGCTATGGCTTGGATCCAAAATGGTTTACAAAGTTCTGAGTGTTAAAGACTTAGTTCTCCCTGGAAGACAGTGACTCAAAGTGAACCCAATGTGAGGTATAAAGTCAGTGGAGATGGTCCCTAGGGGGCTGGGGGTGGAAATCTGGACCCTGTTCCTCATCCCTGTCTCCAGCTCCTCCCTCTACCTGGTGCTCTCACTTTGATGTATTGGGCCACCACAGACCCAAAGAAACAGGGCCAAGGCAGCCTAGCTTGAGACTTGTAGAACTGTGAGCTTGAGTAACCCTTTTCTTTATTGAGATGATTTCCTCAAATGATTTCTCACAGTCGTATGGTTAACAGAACTCCCCTAACGAAATTGACGCTTGGATGCTCATGAGAAGTCAGAGAGGGTCTCTCTACTGACCCTACTCCTTGTCACATCTCCAAAGAGAAAATGAGGACAGACTTCCCTGTCAGCATCAGTACCACCACAAGCACCCCTGCCTACCCTGCCACCATCACCATCCATCTTGACTGACCATCATCACCATTTCTACAATCATCCTGTCACTGTCACCAGGACCTGCATAGCCAGGATCACAGCCACGATCACACGATGACCACCAATGTTATCACCATGGAAGCAACCGCTACCCCACCCCGACTGCCATGAGCCTCACTGGTTCCATTGCCACTGTTAATACAATCACAACTAACTCTGCCAATGCTGCCATCTCCACCACAACCACAGCATCATAGTCATGGACACCATTACCTCTACATCCAACACTATGGCAATAGCTATTGTGACCATCGCCACTGTCAAACCTGCCAGTCCCATCACTCCTACCAACCCATGCCCACTCTAACCAAGTTGCCATGAACACCGCCATCACTCCTCTTACACCCACTGCCCTGGCTGTGACGGCAAACACCACCACTAACCATGTCTTGACTCAAGATGCTCAGAGCAATGTGATTCTGAAATCCTCTGATCAAACCACTTTCTAAGGCTGAGGTCCTTCCTGCCCTTTCCCTCCTTGGTGACACTAAACGTGGAAAAGCAGACAGTCGCTTGATTGACTGATTCAATTTTCCACTTGTCGTTGGAAGGAAATAATCCAAGTTTGAATAAGACTCTCCAAGAAAGATCTCTCCCAAATCATTGTTCACAATAATGAAATTTGTATCAATATAAACAGCAAATGATTTAAAGGGATTGCATACATTATGGAACAGCATGGAAAGGAGCATATATGGATATTGAAGTTATTTACCAAGTTTTAGATATGGAACCATGTGCATTATGTAGAACTAATTGCTCTGTGTATGTACGTCTGCTGTCACTGGAGGAGGTGTGCACAGCACACGCTGATGCCAATAGCACCTGCATTCGAGGGATGCAGAGTGGGAAACTAAGGCATGCCCTCTCGGGTTTGCCTCCTTTTTCAATTGCTCTCTAATTAGAAAACTAATGACTAAAAGGAATATTTTGAGGAAAAAGATATGGGCTCATCTTCTATTCTTCAAAAAACAGTTTTCAAACTGTCATCTCCTCCCAGGAGCCTTTGGTTTGGAGATCTGTTTGGAATCTGTTCGACTACTGGAATGTTCTTGACAGGTCTGTCAGACACATCCTGTAGCCTCCTATATACTGCAGACACCAGTACAACTTCCTGCATCCACTTATGTAAATTCCTCCTGAACACTAAAATTCTAAGTATTCCCATCCCTTCCTTCCTTCCACTCCCACCTTCTCCCATCCCTTTCGTCCCTTCCTCCCTGTTCCTTCTTCCACTTTTCCTTCTCTGCTTCCCCTCCTCCCCTTCCCTCCCTCTCCACAAATGTTTGTTGATCATCTTCTATCAGCTCTCTAGGCTCTGGTCAGCTGCTCAGACAGGCACCCTTCCCAGCCCAGAGGGGACACAGAAGACAAGCAAACAGGAGAGGAAGCAAACATCACCAGAAGTTTGCTTCTGTTTGCGGTACCCCTGCACCTGACCGTTAGCCGCCACCCGGTTCCCAGCTCAGAGCTTGAGTTTCACACAGCACCCAGGAGAACATCTGATCCCTTTCCTCGCTAGCTCCCCTGGGAACAGGAGTGCAGGGTTGAGGCATGAACACCTGTCCACCAGCAGCTGGGCGAGTCTCAGGCACCGGGGTCAGACGGGCCACTTTCCTGCCTGCAGAAAATGCTTCCTGAATCTATTGACTTTTTTTTTATCATCTCTCCCTCTGGGGACCAATCATGATGATTTTGAAAATCAAGGGTCTCCTCTGGTCACTTTCTGAAAATACCTTTGCTCTGATCCACATCCACTGGCTGTCTTCTCAATCACAGAAACATCAAAGACTAACGTACGGAAACCTCTTCTCTGCCTTGGCTAAGCAAAATGAGCTGGAATGCAGGGTCCCAACGTCCAGACAATGTTAGTGAGTCCTATTAGTTATAATCATTCTACCTTGCTTATAAAAGGATGTATGTGAGACAGATGGGGTTGGAGAGACAGCTCAGTTGGGGAAGTACTTACTTTACAGATAACAATATCTGAGTTAGAGTTCAAAAACCACATCAAAATGCCAGGCATGGTGGCACATGTCTGGTCTGAGGAAACAAATGCAGGACGATTCTTGGGGCTTCCTGGCCAGCTAGTCTACCCTACTTGGGGAGTTGCAGGCCAAGAAGAGACGGCCCTGTCTGAAGTTTGAAGACGGAATGTCATCCAAGCAAGGCAGCTGAAGCATCCTACCACGAGGAAGACCCTGCCTGTGTCCTGATTTGGCAGGTGAGACAATTAGGCTGAGGAAGTGAAACGGTTTGCCTTGAGGTGTTAAACAGGACTGAGTTGGGACGAGCTGGCTCTAGTGTCCTTTGGAAAACAAATCACAGTGTGTCTACATGTTGGAATTGTGAGGACACACAAACTCTTTTCAGAAATGTCTGATGTCTGGAGACTTTCCTTTATCACAGACATTCCTCTACTCCAGGTGTGTGTGTGTGTGTGTGTGTGTGTGTGTGTGAATTCGTTTTCTAAAATGGAGTGCTTTTTATACTGGGAGCATCCCTTGAATTAGCTTGCTGGTTTTGAGAGCAGGAAGAATTCCAGACAAGGAAGATATTAACATACCTGTGCAGGACCTGGTAAGGTGGCTCAGTGTGTAAAGATTATACTCAAGCATGAGCACCTGAATTTGAACCCCCAGCACCCACATAAAAGTCAGACATAGCTTCAAGTGTTATGGGGTCACAAAGACAGGCAGATCCTGGGTGCTGACCAGCTAGAGCGTCTAACCAAAAATGGTGAGCTTCGGGTTCAGTGAGAGACCTTGTCTCAAGGGGGATAAGGTAGACAGCATTAGAGAAAGATAGTTGGAGTCCTCCTCTGACCTCCACATGTATATGAGAAACTGTACAGAGAGAGAGAGAGACAGAGAGAGAGAGAGAGAGAGAGATCTGCTTCCTTCTCTCTCTCTTCTGTTTGTCTCTCCTTCCTTGCCTCCCCTATCCCTCCATCCCTCCTCCCTCCCTCTTTCTTTCCTTCCTTCTTAGCATTTGAATGCACAGCATGCCCATACCTGCTTCCTTGGAGAATGTACAGCTACTCACAGACTGTGGCTCCTTGAGCCATGGGTTCAAAGTTATCCAAAAGAAATAAGTCCCAGGTGTGAGACAGGGATGAGCCTTGCAGGAGGGACAGGACCAAGAACAGTGTGTTGGGAGAAGAATATGTGCATGGAGGGTCCATTTAGTCCATGGGGGGGGCGCTGATGCAGTGTCTAATGTTCAGCTATAAGGGGCCCTTTCCTGGGATGTCTTTCTGGGATCTCATCTGGCTCATGATTTCAACCACACTTGGGTGACCAGGTCAGGACGCATTTTGGAAATATGTGCCTGTGGGATGATGGGATTAGGTACTGTCTACTCGGGGCTTCCTGATATGGGGTTTAAGCAGCTGGACTTCATGTTCAATTTAATCATATTCACAGCCTTGGGAAGCAGTGAAGACCATTTCCACTCCTTAGTTCTGGGAATTGAGTCCTCTTCTGAAATTTGTCTGGGGCCACCCAGAGAGTAGGAGGCCAAATCAGGGCTTAACTGTTGCATTATCTGCAGGTCACACGTCTATCTGACCAGGTACTCCCATGCCCTTGTACTTGACTGCCTTTGAAAGCTGCTGATTTCATCTGCCACACATTTAGGAACCTCTGGCATGCTTCCAACAGCCAAGAATCAGCTTCTTTCTGAGAACTCCAGCTATTCCAGTGGCCTCTCTGCCCATCTCTGGAGGGTGGTGGAGGGGAGACGTCACCCTTCATGGCAAATCCCAGAACAACATCCTAAATACCCAACTCCTTCCCCAGACACACCAACAAATCCGTCTCATTACATCCTGTCCCCGAGTTCCAGGGAGCTCCCTTCACCAGCAGAGAAAACACCTGTGCCCCTGGGTCTGGGTCCCTTGTTGGTCTGAGAAAATCCTACACTAATCCCACCTGAGAAAAACAGGTATGTGTGTCCCCAAAACTTTCTGAAGTTGGCGCAATTAAGCCCAGAGGAGACAAGTCTCACTCTGAATTGGGAGAAGACCAGCAGGTGCATTCCTAGTAAATCTAGGTTCTTTTAGCCACCTTCGGTATCATAGCCAGAGACATCTTTGTGCCTCATTGCAAGCCTAAATAATAAACATCTAAGGAAGCAACTCCTCCACCTGCCCTGTGCACTCTAATCATACTTTCCCAGGATGCTGGCTTCTCTGAGCACCTGTTTCCCACAGCCTTATCGCGGCGTGAGCTCGTGTGGGAAGCAACATGTCCAGCTGTCACAGTGCCGAGTCTGCAGTATCTCCCTACAAAAATAAGGCAGGCAGCACCTGATAGTGGGAGGGCTTTCATGTCAACAATTTGTGTCTAATTTTGGGGGTGACCAGCCTGTCAGCTCCAACAGCCTGATTGGTCTTTGAGGTCTACAGCAGGCAGTAGCTGCTGCCACCTTGACACCTCTGTTTTTATTAGTATTATTATTATTCTTTCGGGAGCAAGAGCATCAGAGAAGGAGGGGGGAAGAAATAAGGGGGGGAGCCGTGCTTCTATTTTGGTTGCATTTTCAAACCCTGTTTTAGTGCAAGAATTTAATTATACATATTTTCATCATTTCTTGTGTGCTGACATATTAATTAAGGGAGCTCTAAGTCAGGTTCTGTAGCACCGTCAGCTTCCCCTGTAAAAACATTTTAACATTTTGGTACAAATAAAAAAATGAAAAATTAAAGGCAGAGGTACTCTTGATTGTTGATACACATGCACTCCCCTTCCTTTGCCTGCCCCTCAGCATCATCACAAAGGCAGACTCCATGTTATTTTATTAGCAAATGCATGGCACCTGCTCAGCTCCCTGATCTGCCCTGCCAGGTCTTGCAATGGAAATGGACTCCCCAAGGCTGTTTCTCTTGCAGCTTTCAGTCCATGGGCAGATGGCAGGGAGGCAGGTCACGGGGTGGAGAGAACTGGAGAGGAGTCATCTGGGAAATAAGCTCACCAGGCCAGATCTTTCTTCTGGAGTTGGCCCCCAGCATCCCCACATCTGAAGGATGCCCAGAAGACACTGACTTCACTGCTAAGGGAAGTGCTCCGAGGAGTCAGGTCATTTGGAAGACCTGGAGCTGGGAAGGGAGGCCAAGCTGAGTTCTCAGGTTCCAAATACCGATCCTTCCCCTGTGTTCAGCCTCCTGTGAGAGAATGTCCACACACAAACGGGAGTGGTCCACCATCCACAGGGCTTAGAGCACATTGGTGGGCGGTGATGAAAGAGGCATGACACCCTCTGCTTGTGTCTTACAGGGACAGTCTAGTGAATGTCCCAAATGTGACTTGGAAACCCCATGCTAAGAGATGCCAGGAAGGGATCATGGGAGAGAACATTCTAAATGAGTTGCTGGGTTTTGGTGCAGTGGAGGGTCAGCCACGCCTAAGAAGGGGCAATACTTCCATGCAGGGGAAGGTTACAGGAGGACCCTTCAGCACCCTGGGTAGAAGCTCAGATGACCGTGAGTTCAGGGAGAGGATGAAGGCAGAGGACTCTTTGGAGATGATGACACGGGAAGACAATGTTTCTGGGGTTCACAGAGTTCTAGAGGCTGAAGGAGATGTCTGCCTGTCCCAACAGCAACGACGAGCCACCTGATGCTGAAAGTGTGATATCAGCAAATAACTGTGGTTCAAAACCAACATCCTGTCTCCCAATTGGAACCGTGTGTGTGTGTGTGTGTGTGTGTGTGTGTGTGTTTTATAAATAGAACCTTCTGAGTGAGATTTTACTGTTGATGTATGTGGTTTCAAGCCTGACTACTCTGTAATGTTGGCATCGCATGCAAAAACCACACAGCTTGGGCATATAGAACAACCTGAAAACACACATGGTCTTGGAGCTTATGGTAGGAGCTCTGGCTGAGGACCTGGCACAATCTGGTGCTCTAAGCCCTCTGTGGTCTTGTGTCCCCTTAACCTCCAGGTGACAGCAAGCTCATCCCATGTCCCTAGCTCCTCTCCGTATCCTTCCTTGTTATTTCCAGGGTCAGGTTGTCAGGAGCAGCATGCTGATGGGTGGGGAAGTCCCCAAGGAAGCTGACCTGAGCACAGTTTGTGTTGGAACAATAAGACCCTGATGTCCACCCACTGATGTCACCAGCTATCCACCCAAATGCCCCAAGGCCGGAAGAGCCTGTCTATGCATGCATGCTTTCTGCCTCCTCTTTCCCTGGAGGTCCCCATGCTGTAAGGAGAAACTTCCCTGGGGGCTGGGGAGATGGCTCAGTCAGTGAAGTGCTTGCCCCGCAAGTATGAGGAACCGAGTTCAGATCCTAGGTAATCGTGTAAAAGTCGGACATGGCCACTAGGTCACTGGAACCTTTGACCCCAGAGCTGGAGGGAGAGGAGACTGGAGGATTGATGGATCTCACTGGCTAGCTTTGCTGAAAAATAACAGGATACAGTTTCAGTGAGAGATCCTGTCTCAAGGGGATGAGGCTGAGCAACAGACCAGGATAGCCAATATCCTCTGGCCTCTAAGTGCATAGATGCATGTAGTCTCATATAGATTCACATCCACATAAAATAAAATCAAGCTACGCCCGGTGATGTACTGGAGAACTGTAGACAAGCTGACCCCTGGAATTCGTTAGCCAGCCAGCTTAGACTCGGTGAGCTTCAGGCCAGTGAATGACTGTCTCAAAAACAAAATAAAATAAAAAGCCCGGGGTTGACTCCTGAGGTGCAGTACACTGTGTCCTCTGGCAAATGCGTATGAGCCCTCACATGCCTGACCTCGCATGCACCTTTGCACTAAAACATACCTGATCATGTGTTCACATGAGTTCCTGTACACATACATGCACAAGAGAAAGAAACTTCACTGAGTAGCAATCGGCGTTTTCTTTCTGGAAACCCAAACACAGCTGGAAATCCCACCCCCAGGAGGGGCCAAAGCAAAGGGCCAGTGAAGAAAGCTGAGGATTAGGCCAGATTCCAGTCCACTGTTGAGAAAGGAAAAGTCCATCTCCGCCTTCCTTATCAACCCGGACCTCAGGGGGAGAGAGAGCCTGCTCCACCTTGCCTAAAGACAGCCTTGCTTGTTAACACAGGTTAGGACCCTGCCTTCCTCCCTCCAAAGGAGACTGGAGACCCTTTGGGCTGTTTTAAAATCTGACCTGGGCTTTGCATACATGCCCAGCCTGAGGCTTAAGCTGCCTGTGGCATGTCTTGGCCATTCTTGAAAGCTAGGCCGGGTTCTGGTGGCAGAGTGCAGGCTGAAGGGAATTAGAAAGTCTCGCCTGAGCTCCCACGGCAGCTCGGGGTTGCCATTAGGAGGGATGGATTAATATCAGGTTGCTGGGATCTGGTTCCTGGCTGATATTGCTTAATTATTCACATAAGTGATCAGCATCCAAGCTAGTGTGGCAGCATAAATTCCGGGGCCAGCATTTTACTTCTTCTCTTTTCTTTCTTTTTTCTTCTTTCTTATTCTTCCTGACTGGAGAAAAGGCATGTATTTATTTGTCATTTGTCACCATGATACATATTTTAAGGTGCTCATTAAGCTTCCAATGCCAACTCTAACTTTGACCCGGTGGATTTTGGCTGCTGATGTTGAAGGCCTGTCTCCAGATTAAAGGGCAAGCACCCTCCTTCTCCTATGCTGTGAGTTCTAGATTTTTCCTTTGCATTCCAAAGACTCCATACACAGGCCCACTCTGCCTCTCACTGGAAGCAGGCAGGGGTGGTGTCTCCAGTCTCAGGTCTTTGGCTGCCTCCTCTTCTTACAGTCCTGGGAGGAGGCTGAGGTGGCCAGGGCAGACTCCAGGGTGTGGCCACCACAGCTGCCTTGCCCACTTCTGTTGATCCTGGTAATTTTATCCCACAGAGACTCCCTTTCCCAGTGTCTAAAGCTCTTTCTTCCTACCCTGACCCACTTAGCCTCCCACATTGTTCTTATAACATCTATAGCCCTGATTAGCGCTGTCTGGCTCAGGGCATTCACCTGAAGCCAGATCAAAGACCAAAGGCAGGCCATGCAGGCTGCTTGGTCTTACTTTGCCTTTCCCTAAACACTAACCAGGTTGCCTCTGCCCTTCCCCCACCACTGACTTTCCTTTTCACTTCCTGGGGCCCGGTCTTTTAATCAAGCAGTAACTGTCCACCCATTACCTACCTAGACACTCAGATCCTGGGACTCTTGCCCATTGTCCTCAAAGGACACTCTGGGACCTCCTTTACCTCATATTGTCTCCCTGTTACGCAGACAGCCACCTCCTCCCGTCGCTTAGGACAGCACTGGTGGGATTCTAGGACTCAACAAGCCACATAATTCCAGAGAGCATCTCCTCAAGCAAAGGTCAAAAGCCATTCACATGTCTCTTCTTCACCGTAATGCTGGCTTGTCACTGGACCGTCCACAGCAATGCTCAGGGGGCTCAGTTCCACCATTCAAGGTGAGATCTAGCTGTCGTGTGTCATTATGCACCCCAGATATTTTAGGCAGAAACCCATGAGAAGGTCATCCTTTCTCAAGGTCATATCAAATTCTTCCATAGTTTCCATCAGAATTCAGGGCACATTAAAAACGGTAAGAACAAACCAACCATCATCAGAGCCAGTCTGTGGGCAAAATCCTGAGCTCTATGGAAATTGCCTTTCTCTCACAACTTATGTAAGATGCTCGGAGACATGAACCTGTGTGCTACAGAAGTTCAGAGAGAAGACATGACAGCTGCCCATCTCTATGGGTGCTAGCTGCCCATCCCTAACCTCTCTGCCCTCTCAGTCCCTGTCCCAGACCAGGACATTCCAGCCAGTGCTGAAAATGTCTCTAGGATTTTGGAGAATGTGACCTTATTTGGAAGGTTTTCACACACAGTTAAGGACATCCATGTGAATCATGTGGGCCTTGGTTGGGCACCAAACCAATAACAAGGTCTTGTTAGAGAAGAGACAAGCTGGGCTGCCGCTCAGTTGGTAGAGCGCTGACCTATCCTGTGTGGAGTCTTAGCTTCCATGGCTCTCAGGGTTGATTTCCTCTAGTTTCCTGGAATCTGACTCAGGACAAGGCAAAGGATATGGGCAAAACAACTTTTACGCCATTTGGGGGACAGTGTTGTGATTACGAGCACCTCCTGGTAGTTCAACAGCTTCTGTGAACCACTTTGTCACATGCAAGGAAGAGCACCAGAGAGAGACACTTGACTGGCAGGCTTCAGGGGCTCCTGCTGTGCTTAGGTTAACAGCACTGGAACAGAAGCCACTGCCTCCTCTGCCTCCCCTCCCACATATCTCTTCCACGTCACCATTCTTCTCCATCTCTTTCTGGAATCTGCTGGGGTAACTGGAGGTTTCTCTCCCACCTGCCAGTTTCCAAATAATCACTCTGAGGCTTAATATTAATAACAAACTGTTTGAACGATTAGCTCAGACTTATTATTAACTAGCTCTTACAGCTTAAATTAACCCTTTTTATTATTCTATATTTTACCTCAAGGTTTGTGGCTTGTTACCTCACATCTTGCTTCTCCAGCAACTCCTGGGGTCTTCCTGACTCCACCTTCTTTTTCCCTTTATCTTTGCTTGGATTTCTTGCCTGGCTCTGTTCTGCCTGGCTACTGGCTAAATCAGCTTTTTAATTAACCAATGGTAATCATACTCACAGTATACAAAAGTATACATCCTACATCAGCTGGGCCTTTGTCCACACAGAACTTCTGCTGTCAATGGAATGCTCCCATTTCCGCTAAGAGCCCTCTTGTTCTCTGATGTACCTCAGCTTGATCTTCACAGGCCTAAGTCTACTTTCATGGTCCCTCAGGATAGACCAGACCTCCTGAGAGGTGTCTTCTTCCCCTGACAGAAGCAATGCAGAGCTTTCTGTGAGATGACACAGTCTGCTAATGCTGCATTTTTGCAGCTATTTAAACAGTATCTTTAAAAATAATCATTTTCTAGGCATGACTTTGTAAAAATAGAGTTGAATAATTTGGACTTGTATCTGTAAATTTATAGGAAGCCTCATTAATTTCATTAATATAACAGTTTGTCCTCTTCCCTTAAAATCTCTGCCTTTATTTATTCAACTTGCTTCCTTTCCTAGCTAGCTCAGCACTCTGTTTGATTAAACAGTGACATGAGACTCAATTGGTTTTATTTAATAGTTTTTAACAATAATCACGATATTATATGAATTAATATATTGTTGTATTTTGAAAGTTAAAATTACTTTTAGCTTCGCATTTATGGAGAGATTATTTTAAAAAGCATGAGTTTGAATTTTATCAATAGTCCCATACTGATAATATATATATATGTGTGTGTGTGTGTGTGTGTGTGTGTGTGTGTATGTATGTATGTCACATGTATGTATACATGACATATGTTATGGTACAAATACTAAATATATGATATTATAATGTGTAAATATAGATTATGTAATGTGCAAACACATAAAATAATTATATACTTATAGATTATGGATGAATTTAAATTTCATTATGTGTTCCATTTTGGTTGGATGGGATGTATATTGCATAAATTATAATAAATATAGTTTTATTCCCTTATTCTCTTTATATGGTAAAGTGCATTAATTTGTCTTCTACTTTTAAATTACCCATATATCTATAGTGTTATTTGGAGCTGATTTTTTCATATTTTGCTTACTATAATTTTTGGTGTTTTATTTCAGATTATTTGATCTGTGCTCTTTTGTCTCCATGAATGAAATTTCTGGTAGTGTCCTTTGATTGAATCTCCCTTTAACTTCGATGTCAATGTTGCTCCATACTGAAAACTCTCAGTTTGAGCTCTTCTATTTTTCTCTCTAACCAACCATCTGGGAGGGATCCCAGAACCTGTCTTCCCTTTTTTGTTGACCTTGCAGTTAAAATCACCGAGAGACTGGCCTCCTTCCTTTGACCTCTTGTAGGTAGTAGTTGCAATAGCCAAGGGTCCCCACCCCATCCCCACCCCCAAGCTCCTAATTTTTGCCTGGCAATCTTGTCT
>LOEQ01010402.1:49661-68390 GCA_001685075.1 Bramus lutescens | reverse complement strand
ATAGAATTGGATTTATTACTTAAAGAAGGGGAGGGAGTAGAGGGAAGAAAAGAAAAGAGGGCAAGCGTGCAGGGAGAGAGAGAGAGAGGGAGAGAGAGTTAAGAGAGAGAGAGGGGAGAGAGAGAGGGGAGAGAGGGAGAGAAGGTTAAGAGAGAGAGAGAAGATGGCGGGGGAGGCGGGCAGGGTCACTGGCAGTGGGCGTGGCTTTTCTCTTAAAGAGACGAAAACCATAACAATCCCTACCTGATAAAATGAATTTATTTAGGTAGGAAACCTGGCAAAGGAAGTTAAAGCCACATGCCCAATATTTCAGTTAGTTAAAACAGATAAGAAGCTCAAATCCAAATTCCGCGAGTGAAGTGGTGATAGCACCACAAAAGTTCAAGATTTTGAAGAGTTAGAGATTCCAGAGATATCGAATATATCCAATATTACCAAGGAAAAATGATTTTTATTTTTTTCCTTTTTACACCCTCTTGAGATCTTCTTCACAGTACCTGCAGCCTTAATAGAACTATTGCCCCAGCTGGTTAATCAGAGTTGCTGTTTGTTTGTGCATGGAAAATAACTCATTTGGAAAATATGCATTATAAGGCCCTAATATATGCATTTATTCAATTAAGTCTAGGGTATTATTTAAGACTTGATGTATGATATTTATTGCTAGCAAATGCTAATTTATACAGATTATCAGAGTCTAATTAGTGCACAGCCTGTGAGGACAGCCTGCAACTTTGAGGGTGAGGCTGTGCTTTGCTCTTCTCTGGACCACTTAATTCAGTAAAGGATCAGGAAAGCTGTGGCTTGTATAAGTTCAAAGTATGGTACTGGGTAGATCACCAGTACCAAAACAGGAGGATTAACAGGACCAGAGCACTTACTTTTCTGACACAATAACCCTTGAGGCCTATGAGGCTTTCCTTCAGAAAGTCAATCACAAATTTTTTATTTCTTTTTCAGACTTATGGTAAGTTTTTTTTTTCTGAAGAAGCAAGAGTTTGTTGATTATATTACTTCTTCTACAATATCCACTTTAAAATTTTAAGAGAAAGGTTTATTTTCCTGGGGAACTTTATAGCTGTCACTTCCCAAACCAGGAACCACTATTCTCTCTTTTTCCAGGCAGAACATATCTCAGTGTCCACTGTCTATACCAACTCATTTCCTGTCACAATGTCCAGGCCTTGCATGTCAGAAAAACAAAAAGAACTACTGACATGTGTGGGACTTGGTTTGCCTAAAGATACTTTGCAGAGGTCTGCATTTGTTGGTGAATCTGGCCAGTTTGTACTACAGTCATGCAGTTGATTTAGAGGGAAAATGAACTTGATTATTTATAATTCACTTTTGAAAACATGTTTTCTCTGCAAAGAAAGAGAAGAAAAGATTCAGTGATTTTTAATCAGGGAAAATATGATGCCAGGTTTAAATCTTTTGCAATCTTCTAAATGGCTGTCTCTAGGGCTGAGGATGCAGTTCAGCAGTTAAAGCATGAGAACCGGAGCTCAACTCTCCAGCACATAGAAAGGTAACTGGGAAAGTGTGAAATCTTGCACTAATCTTTTGTAGTATGGTTGGGCATCTCTTGGGTATATTCCCAAAGAGTGCTATTGCTGGATCCTGAGATAGGTTGACTCCCAATTTCCTGAGAAACCGCCACACTGTATTCCAAAGTAGTTGCACAAGTTTGCATTTCTACCAGCAATGGATGAGTTTAACAATGACATCTTGAATTTTGCATGCAAAATGGATGGCAATAGAAAACACTATCCTGAGTGACATAACACAGACCTAAAAAGATGAATGTGGTATGTACTCACTCATTAGTGAACTCTAGCCATAAACAAAGGACATTAAGCCTATAGTTCACAAGCCTAGAGAATCCAAATAATAAGGTGAACCCAAAGAAAAACATATATATAGATCCTCTTGGAAATTGGAAGCAGACAAGATCGACAGGCAAAAGTTGGGAGCATGGGGGTGGGNAAGGAGAGAGGTGGGGAGAGAGAAGGGAGAAGTGAAGGATTGGGGAGTGCTTGTGGGAGTGGGATGGTTGAGATGGAGAAAAGGCAGATATAGGAGCAGGGAAGAAGATATCTTAATTAAGGAAACCATGCTCTCTCTTAAGACTGGAGTGGGAGGAGAGGAGGAAGTGGAAATTTTTGATTGAAAAAATAAATTTAAAAAAAGAAAAACAATGTCTCTGGTGATTGAAGGATCAACCACTGCCTTGCAGTCTTGTACTATTTTTTGTGGTCACCCTTTTTTTTTCCTTTTTTTGCTTGACTTTATTAAGCTATACATTTTTCTCTGCTCCACTTCCATACTATCTCCCCTTCAACTTTCTCCCATGATCCTCATTCTCCCAATTTACTCAGGAGATCTTGTCTTTTTCTACTTCCCATGTAGATTAGATCCATGTATGTATCTCTTAGGGTCCTCATTGTTGTCTATGTTCTCTGGGGTTGTGATTTGTAGGCTGGTTTTCTTTACTTTATGTTTATAGACCACTTATGAATGAGTACATATGTGCTCACTCTTAAGAGCTTTCAATGGGAAACAACTGTGGAGTTGAACATTTAGTAGAATGAAAGAGACTAGGTCCATGTGATTTTTAGCCTACTTCTTCCAGAGAGAAAAGTTGTAATAATAGGACAATATCATAGTACACTCCAAACCAATGATGAGCTATCACTTGTAAGCTTCATAAGTTTTAATGGTCTCACTGGTGATTTTTCTCTGTAAACTGTCTAAACTGGACTAACGTGTCTAAACTAAACCCTGTTCTACAATTCAGTTCCCAAACAACTGAAAGTTTAACCCAAAACAATTGTCTAAATACAAATTTCATTCAACTCTGAAATCTCATCATCTTAGTTCAGTTTTTGACTAAAAAGTATGCGTATACATATTATGGATTCAAAGAGCATGAACAGGGAAGTAAAACCCAGAAATGAACCTCATACTTTTTCCACAAAACAGACTTGACTCTATTTAATAGTCAAGAGGTCACCCAGGATCCATGGAAACATTGGAAAAATATTCAGAAAAATATTCTGAAGTCAGGTTGAGGATTTCCTTTTACTTATTCCTTCTCTATGCAATATTTTGTCTGAAAATGTTAGTTTTTAAGCAGACTAATTATGAGTGTTATAGTTTGTTTTTTAGCAGGAGATTCATCTCCATAGTAGATAATGAGGAAGGAGAAAGAGAAGTAACTGCAAAAAAGCCAGCCAATTTGTTGCTTCAAACATGAGAAGAAAAAATATAATTTAACCAAGAAATTATCTCTAAACACACAGGGTACCTCCTGCCTATCTGAACAGACCAAACATACAAATATTCTCTGTGTTTCCATGGATTGTTAATTCAGTGCTGGCAGTGGAAGGGACAGTATAGGAGTCCATAAAAACACACACAAGACAAGTAGCAGAGAGGTCCCAAGTGGGAGAATACCTGACGCCAGCAAAAGCTGCATAAACACAGGCTGTGTCCTTGAAGTGATGTTAAGGTCTCCTCACCTTCTGTCATTTCTTGTGTAAATTGTGATAATTTTTCTCAAACTTGTTTGATATTAAGAATCTCCAGAGATGGTTATGATAAATATAGTTCCCCAGCACCTGTCCCAAACCCCAAACTAGAATCTCTTCAAGATGCACCCTGGATTCCTAATACTCAAAGATGGTCTCTCATCTATCTTTGAACTCAGATGAGCTAGGGGAACAGTGTTCTAGGTGGACAATGGCACATGCATTCCTCTTTGATCTGGACTGGAGCTCAGAAGCTAGAATGTTCAGATCCCTCAGACAAACTGAGAAAAGATGGCAGGGTTATAATTTTTGAGATCTATTAATCACTGAGACTCACATGACTCTCACACATGTTTTCTGATATATCCATGCATTGCCCTAGGTTCTGAACAAATTCCTAATATGAAAATCCCTAGTGCCAATCTATTGGAATGGGTTCTGTAATGATTCTAATCAACTTTCCTGTATAGATGGGAAATATGAGTTATAGCGAGCAAAATAACCCATATAACCTTATGAAAACAGTGAAATTTGATCAAACTCCTGAAGCTTACTGTAATGGCATTGTAACTGCCACCATGCTGCCTTGGATGACTCTCCCCAGGCAAAGTTAACCTCCATGTTTTATGGACAGTCAAGCAACCTTGTAGAAAAATCCAACCAACTAGGAAATTAGGCCTCCTGCTACAGTTTCCATCAGTCTACCAGGTGAACATCACCACGGAGGTAGATCCCCCAGTAATGGCCATCAAATCCCTCTAGAGGACTATAGTCCATGCCTACATACTAGGAGCAATATGCTGTAAGATTCTGAGCTAAGAGCATCTCAAGTCTTTCCATAAACTCTGACAGCCAGAAAGTATAAGGGGGAAATGCTCATTACTATTGTCCTGTGTGGTTATTTATGGGTGTTCATGTGTGTATCTGTGTGAGAATGCACCTGTGTGGTGGTATGCAGGAGTGTGCATGATGTATATGTGTCTGTTGTATGTGCAAACACCAGAATACAAGTGTAGTTCCTTAGGCACTGCCCACATTTGTTTTAAAACGAAGCCTTTCTGTAGCATGGAACGTCCCAAGAAGATCAAGCTGTATGATCAATGAGTCTGGGTGTTATGTGTCTCTGTCTCCCCACCTATAGAACCACAGTACATGACACCACATACAGTTTGTAATAGGAGTTATGGGGATTCCATAGGTGTCTTTATACTTGTTTTTTACCTACCTAATTGGCTTAGCTGACCCACCCAATCCACTCCTATTGTTTGAAGTTGATACATTTGATGCTAATAAGAACCGGCATGCATTGAACACATGCTGGACATTTTACATGAATCATATAATTTAATATTGTAAAGAGGCACATGCCAGTATCTCTAATTAAAGCCAAGGAAACTAAGGTTTAGATGATCCACATGGCCAAGAGTGAACCTGGAACTTGAAACAGATCTCTTTCCAAAGGGACTCCAAGCTCTGGATCTACCTCAACCCTGGTTGACTTTGTTCCATCTCACTTAAACTCAGCATTTTATAGCTAAAGAAATGTGTGTCTAACTGTCCTTTGATCTAAAAGAATACAGTAGAGCAAATATTAGTCCCAAACCAGGATTCTCAGCCTTAGTTTCTCCATCAATAAAATGCATTAAATTTATAACTACCTCATAGGGGAGTTGCAAGAATTAAATTTTGTGATGCAGATAGATAACATTGTTTTATAAACTTTAACAGCTAGTACCAGAATAAATTACTGTTTTTATCCTTAGTGCTGTTGTCTTCACCTACACTAGGCTCACAGAGGTTATTGGATTAGCTAAATCAGTATGACTGCCCACCTGGTGTTTGGGAAGGCCCCAACTTTAAAGGCAATCAATATCATCGTTTTATCTGAGAATACAAAGGAAACACTGAATAGATGTTTATTGTCTCCCAGCTACAATTGATTATAGGATGGGAGTTGTATTGTTGATCTTCCATCACAGTCCTTGAATAAAAAGGTAAGTAAATAATAATGACAATAAAAATTCATAACATATTCTCTCTTGAATCCCACCCACGCAGCCTCTCCAACTTGCATCTCTTTGAAAATGGTCTTTACAAAATCAGTGTGTGGGAACATGTTTCTTACTTGCATCATAAGTAAGAAAGAGAAAAATCGAATGGAATTATTACCTTGGCTCCCCAACTAAGCGGCCCTCTGTGGCATAAATGAGGAGATAAGGGCAGAGATAGCTAAGGTGAGAGGGAGAAAAGAGAAAACCTATGCTTACCAGAGGGACATTTGAAAAGTCCTTTTTATCCCTACAGAAGATTAAAAACACAAAGTAATTTCACTCAAACTTTAAAGATATAAAAGAAGGGGGATTTGACTGTGGATTTTTATAAATAATGATTTATGGAAATCAATTGTGGCTTAAAATTTGGATTCTGGCTTTTGTAAAGTAAAAATGGAGAAGAGCAACAATTTCTAAACACACACAAACACTCTTCTCTTTAACACCATCTATCCTTATCTTCTGGTCACTGTTCTTATTTTTTTTTCCTTTCCAGATGTGAAACAAAGATTCTTGTTTAGAGAGCTCCTGGTGCAGGAAGGACATCTAATCAGCACTGGGCTCCTCTAGCCCTGTTTCGCGTATCATCCCTAACAACACATGCACACATCACAAGCACACTCGAAAGCAAGGATTCTCCTGCATTCTTTATTCCTTTTCTTGGAATACCTATAGTTTCTGACCCTAGCCCCTTACTGTCCTACACAGTTTCCATTTTAAAACAATAGAAATATGACGGAAACTAAGGAGATCTGGCTTGAAAGGACTGAGAACTGAGACACACTTGCACGCACCATCACACTGAGCTTAGTCAATATGCATGCTCATGTACACATGATCACATATGTACATAATCATACTCATAAATATGGGTCACACATAAGTATGACACACAATCATGCATGAGCATATTACAAAGACACACAAACGCTCACATATACACAGTAATTATGCATGAACTTAGTCATGTACATATTCATGTCCACTTAATCATGCATGAGCCTGATCAGTATACATCCATGCACACACAGGCCCACATGTACATACTCTTGCACACACTACTGTACATACCATAATACACGAGCATAAGCACACACAGAATGCATCCACATACAATCACTGACATGTTCAGGCACATAGGTCCCTCATATATTTCACGGATGAGCAGAACAGTGAACAAGTAGCGGACTTGCATGGGTAGTAGGCTGTTGTCCTCTCCCATTCATCTTTTCTAATAGATCCTCACACCACTTGCTTATCAATTCCACTAACGTATCAGAAACTCCCAAGAAAGTATCCCTTAAGCACAGGCGTAACTCAGACAGAGAAAGAAAACGGGGAAGATGTAGGATAGAAATTTAGTCGTTTTCTTATTTTTTTTTAAGTGGGTATAATTCAGAATGGCTCGTTGCTTCATCAGCTACACTTTGAGAAGAACTTTTGAGTCAAGCAGAGATCCACAGTAATGGTACAGGTGTTTGGTCTCAGGATATCTGCTTGTGGCCCCGTCAAGTAACTGTGGCCTGTGGTCTGGAGTATCCTTATTTCCTGGTATTTCTAACGCATGCTTTATAAATATACGCTGTTCTCAACCCCTTTTGTGGCCCTGCATCTCCATCATGTGGGAAGAACTGGCACTGCATCCCACTTTAGCTTTGGGGAAACTAGAGCTTTAGTGGGTGAAAAAGAGCAGGACTGACCTGAGAGATCAGAAATGTCAGCGTCCCTGTTTATGTTGCTGGCATGGAATACAAATATATTTAGAGGCTATTATCACATATCTAATCCCTCTGGTACCCTTCCGTAGAACAGCTTTCTACTTTCTTCTTTAAGTAAAATGCTGAAGAAGCAGCTTGCCCTTTGGCCAGACACAGTTAACATTTCTGAGTTCCAAATAGATTTAGTTTTATTTATTGTGCTTGTAGTATCTACCAAATTTTTAAATTGTATGAAAACTAGGTGCTCATGGACTGATGTATGGTACTTTTAAGTAATAGTCAGTTTTAAAATATATTTTGAAGTAAAGCAAAAGTGCAAATAATGATATATTAATTCCTTAGCGAGCCTGAGTTCCTTTTCTGGTTGACACCTTTCCAGCTATCCTCTGGTTGATTTCTAAGAATGAGAATCATATATTTTCCCATCTGAACCATATGCCCTGGTTAAGACACATTCATTTTCTAGTTTTCACCAGTTGGATAAAAGAAATATTGTCTTGCACCAATGTATGACATCAAATGAAAGATCCCTTTCAAGGAAGTTATGTAATTTCAGACAAGCCTATGAGCGATAGTTATTCTAGGCTGTCAACAGATTGGATGTGAAATCAATCAATACCATGACCCTGAGAGAGTCTATGAGAATATTTTCAGGAAAGATTAACTTAGCGGTAAGAAAATTCTAGTGGTCAGCACCTTCCGTTACCTGCCCAGATGTGAAAAGATTTGTAAGAACATGCTTTTTGCCAGCTCACCTCTACTCCACGATGTGATGGTGAGTATTCTCCCTGTCCCTACCACTGGCATTGCCATTCTTTGCCAACACTGGAACTCAGCTTCTTCAGCCTTTCTACATGGGATTAAAAAAAAAAAGCATCTTTCCCAAAAACCCTCAAAGTCAACATCAGCAGTTTAAGGCTGCTTATAGACTGAGTAGCTACTGAGTTCTCAGCCTCTATATCATACAAGCAGCTATTGTAAGACCATCCAGTCTGAATTGGATAAGGCACTAGGACAAATCTCTTCTGTAATTTACACTCATTCTATTAGTACTAATCCTCTAGAGAACATTAATTAATATAACATGACTTAGCTAGTGAATCAGAATATACTGAGTGACAAGAAGTATCACCATTAAAATCCTTCCTCGTTATTCTAAAATGTATAGTCTGATCACTCAGTAAGTATGTAAAACTCTAAAGATATGGCAAATAAACAGAGAATGTTTTATTAAGGAAGTAGAGTGCACAGAGAACAGATGTGTATTAACAACGCCCAGGAGTCAAAGCATAAATCACCTTTCCATTGCTTTCTGACAAACATGCTATATATTTTTTAAACATGTATCTCAGGGACTGGTGACATTATCTAGGCTGTTGTTAACTTTTTAGACAATTTCTCAAAGAGCATGTTACATTATCAGCCATGGGAATCTGGTTCTAGATAAACAAAATGTAGCATTTGGGAGGTACAGAGGAAAGAATAGTGAGATCACTTCAAAGCGTACGAGAACAGTGAACAGCACAGAGTGGAATGTCAGCAATGAATCCCGAGCCTGGCTTCTGAAGTCTCTCAAAATCTATAACGTCAACATCTGAAAAGTCAGATTGCCACTATGATGGAAACCTAAGCAGAAGCCCCTGAAGCTGTTCACTTTCTATTGTATTGTTTATTACAATATCCAGTCTAGTCTATTACTGTATTCTCACAGATGTACAGAATGAAAATGGCCCTGTTATGGAAGGCCACCTCCTGTGCACAGTAGTGAGACAAACTGTATGTGCTTAATACATCATCCAGTACAGTGACCTGCTGTACCTTCTATACCTCTAGTAATTGCAGACCTTCTAGAAATCACTAACAAGTGTCTACTCCCAATGCGGCCACTACGCAGACACTGTAGAGTCAGGTGAAAGCTGGAAGGTTTTACTTGCTACAGTGGATGTTCACAGTCTCAAGTCACTCCAAAGCCATTGGAGTTATTCAATGAAATCCGGGGAGCCTTCACACTAACTGATGACTTATGCATTCCTTCTGTGTATATTTTCCTGATGAATAGAGTTATGATTATTTAATTTGTAAAGGACCAGAAGAGACTGATTTTGCCATGGCTGATGGCCATGAAAGGGTATTGCTGGAACCATTTTTTTTTCAGAGTGTATCTCAAAACATCAGATAGTAGCCAGGAGTTTTCTTCTGCTGTTGCCAATATTGTGGATGTATAGAATACATTGTTTCATTTCTTCATCCTGCTGTCTTGTGAGGCTGTTGTAAGCGAGGAACTGTGGTAGGAAGTATGGAAGATGGAGTTAAGACCTTGACAAAGGCCTTTCTGGTGGTGGGAAACATGGGACAATGTTTTTGAAATGCTACCTGTTCCCCTTCCAACAAATCTTGCTAATTCATCAAGCAATTTTTCTTGAAACATCTGCTCTACTCACTACTCCAGATTCATCAAGGTTGTCACTTTAGATACAAGAAAATGAAAGAATTGGAACCAGTGCTCAAGTTTTCTACTACCAAAATGTCTCTTCATTCTCCATTCCAGATACAAACTTCCTAATGATAAGCATGATTTCTTTGTTCCTCTTGATATTTCGTTGCCTACATTATTATTATTAATGAGCCTTTTCTCAAGCCAAGTCCATTTACTTGAGCATACAAAGTAAAATCTAAACTCTGCCTTCAAGAGTTAATTCTCTGATGCATCCAATTTCCTGTAAGCCTGAACACATTTTCTCATTTGGTTTTCAACACCGAATAAGCTTCTTTCATGTCATCTACATGAAGCTCTACTCAAAACACAAAGCTTTCTGTCAGGATCCTATCTTTGTCTTATGTAAGACCCCTTCATCTCCAATAAGCATTGAATTCTGTCTCTTCCATTCTAGTACCTTTTGCTGTGTGTAGGACTCAGCTTATACTCTGCTGCTTGCTTTGCTACCTTTCAGCTATGCCAGACTACTAGGAACACATTTTCAGGACACATACTTTATATAGCAATTAGTAAAAACATCCTCAAGATCTCATTCACACACACACACACACACACACACACACACACACACGTATGTATGTATGTATATGTATATATATCTTTAGTTGGATTAAATAGGATCATCACAAAAAATTAAATAATTAAAATTTAGAATTGAACTTAAGGTACTATAATCTAAAATTAATGATAGGATTTATTTATTCCTTCACTGTTACTGGCTGAATGGATTACCTAATCTTTAGGACTGAGGCAAGGTCTAAATTTGATAGTAAAGAACTCGATGGCTGGATTAGTGTTTATCCAAAATAGGAGAAGCAGAAGTAGAAATTTGTATGCCTTTTCTGCCATCAGAGGTCTCATATTCTCCCTTTGGGAAAGTTTAAAGCCTACATAATACATTACTCTGCCTCAACTCTACACTAGAACTCTAAATCTGAATATTCTTCCAAATCCCTAGTCCTCTGGAACTGGAGTTTCATTTTAAGTTGAACATGGTTTATTTGTGGCTCCTTTACCAGGTTCTAGGGGTCATGAAGGGATTTTTACAAACACAACTTAGGGAAGAATTCTATAAAGACTCTATCCCATATGGCAGTGACCTAAGAACTCCTGATATTTGGAAATAGAGAATCCAATCCTAAAATGTTTTTCTATTTTAGAAAGGGCCTCCTTCTTGGCGTCAAGCCTTCCCTAGCCTCAGCCTGTATCAGACAACACTAAATTTCCTTTTATCTCCCAATGTAAATATCTTCCTATCTTCTGCTCTTTGTATTTGGTGATCAGTTGTTTCTTTTTTAAAAATAAAAAAATATTTATTAATCTTTTTGGAGTTGCACATCCATCATCCCAATTCTGTTCACCTCACCGTCCCGCCATTTTCTCCCATCATCCCTGCCACACCCCCTCACAAAAGGAGCTTGGAAAGCTGTACTGCAGAACTTCCTAGAATCGAGAATCTGCTGTTTCTACTGTGAAAGAGAGTCCTGATGGGAAAGGTGAATTCACCAATAAAAACTGAACTCATGTAGGTTCTGTGGAGACAGCCAAACCAGAAGAGGGTTCTTTTTAAATAATGGATGGGAACTTGAGAGACTTCTTATGAGCTTTTGGTCCCAGACACTCAGTTCCTTTGAACTGATCAATATTCTTAATCTTTTCAATTGTCATTTCCAGACCCCCCTCATCCTTTGATAAGCTTGACCATGACGTCTAAATAGGTTTCAAATACAGTTATTTCCTACTGGTTTTGTTCTCTTCATAGCTGTTATCACCCTATGAAACTATTTTGTGTCTGCGCAAAGTATTTATCATTTACTTCCTATTCCTAGAACTCAAACGCCATAAGGGAAGACAGTATATTTGTTTGATTGTTGTTTCCCAATGACAGAGTGACTATGGAAGACAGTCTAGATACATGTATTTGTTACATAAATAAGTTGCTTCATTTGGTTGCTTAGGATGTAGTTGAATGCATTAATTAATAATTACATTTGTGTTGGTAGCAACTGATGATTCTTTTCCTCTTAAAGTAAAGTTGTTTTTGTTATCTGAGGATAAATTACTCAAGTTGTGAAATATCCAGAAAAGTTCCTGAGGCTCCTTTATGTCAGCCTTATTTGCAAAGTCAGCTCTGTAAGCAGAGGACAGACAGGGCAGGGAAATGAATTCAACCACGGGAACCATCTCCTTAGCACTTCTGGACAATAAATAAATAAATTGGCTCTCGTCAGAGTCAGGGTTGAAGCAAAGCTTGAAATAAAACTCTTTTATTTTCCAAGGTCTTCATTTCGGTTTTCTTCACTCTGTTTTCATCCACTTTTCCTCATCCTCTTACCCTCACCCACACACAGGCTCAGAGAGAACTAATTTTGCAGAATTTCTCATGAGCTTTAAATGACAGATCATTTCCTCAGGAGGAGGGAAGATTCAGGGCAGTAGGTGAGCATAGTTGGACAAAAACAGTAATTTAAGAGTACATAAATCATCCTTCTGGCATGCAACCAGACTTCCCACCATCTATGAAGTCTCTAACTATAATGCTCCATGCATGGAAGGCAAAAATAATGGATTAATTCTCCATCAAAAGCAGAGAGAAGAAAATTCAGAGGTTAAGCGCCTGCCCCAAGGTCACCCAACCCTCCAGGTAGCCAAATCCAGCTGTGAGAACTGAAACATATCCTGTCAATCAGCTTATTTTCTAACACTGCTCTGGTACTTGGCTATGTGCCTGCATCTCTTGGCCTTGAATGCAAAGAGAATTATGGAAGAGAAGCACATTTAATAAAAATCAAACTCACCTACCAAGGCCCTGCAGGGATGAACTGATCAAAGTAGACTGCTTATTAGAGTGTGAGATAGCTTAAAAAAGAAGAGCATTTAGTTGTTATTGGTTTATACCTACGTAGCTTTTTCTTGGAGCTGCTCTAGGCTCTTTCTGACTTAATTTTAAAGTTATAAATTCTCTCTTGGTCCTTCTTGAGCCTTGACATATCCAAAGGCACAGCAAAGTGGTGGTTCAAAGATTATGTACGAAGACCATTATGTTCTTTCTTACAAGCTACTTAGGTTTGGGGACTGAATTCCTAATCAAAGCCTACAGGGAGTTACTACAATATAGACTCCATGAGTTAAAATAGACTCACTGTCACTTTGATCACTGTGATTGGTTTAAAGAAAAACACACATCTCAAAGTAAACTAAAAGGAAGCTCAATGGATTTATTCAGAATTATTTCTCGGTATGTATGTTCTTTGTGATTTTAAGCCAAAAGGAGTGTATGCAGGCATGAAGTTTCATGTTTATTGTCCCAAAGGCACCAAGAGCTCACTGCTGAATGAGAAGTAAGGCTTAGCCAGGCTAAGGGAAAAGAAAAGGGATTTAGAGTTTGGTGGAACCCTAAACGATATGAGAATTTCTTCTGTACGTGGCTTTTCTTTAAGCACCCCAGGAGCGCAACATTCAGGTACGCTCAGATGTTCCCTCTTTCCTTAGAAGTGGCAATTGTGTATTCTTAGAATATGATTTTTTACTGCCTGTCCATGATTCTATCCACTTTTCTTTGTTTCCTGATGTTCCCTCTGACTGCCTCCTCAATTTTATCTATGTTATTAATTTTTGCTATTCCAACACTGCTCCTCTCAGATTCATCCCTCCTGTCCTTGACACAGACTCTGACCCCCGTACTTCAACATATTGCTTCCACACAGAGAATAACATTTCTGTTCCACTTGAGTCTTGACGGCATTTTTAAAAATATTTCCCCATCACCTTTCCCAGCACCATGAAGAAAGAGCATAGCAATGGAGAAAGATTCAGAAGGAAAGTAGTTAAAAACAGCGCCATCAGATCAGGAAGAATTAATGAGCTGAAAGACAAAAGGCATTGTGGTGAGTTCTCAGTGAGGAGGACGGAATGTTCTGACTCCTTGTGCTTGGACAGTCCTCTGTTCACTCTACAGTCTGGTGGAAGACATTAAGCTAAAACTGTCAATGAAATGACACTCTGAGGGTCAAAGTGCAATGGTTGCACTTTGTCTTTTAAAGACTAGGAAGATACTGAAGTAGATTTAAACAGGGCCTTCATCTACGGCCTATCTTCATTCCCCTTTCACTCACCTTCCTGTCAGTTCACCTTGGCTCTTTCCATTATCGCTTGCACTTGTCACTCTAGAGCTCTGTCAAATGAGATTGGTGACAATCTACTTATTAATTTTGGTCTTGATTGGTCATCAGTCACCACCTTTCAGAACCTTTGGAGAGTGACACTTGTTAAAGGCCTTGCAAGGTCCTTGACACAAAGGACATAACCTATTCGTGTCTATTGGAAACCCGGTTCTGTCACAATTTTAGGTGTCCTTCGTTAGCTGCATTTACCTCTGAAGTGCCACCATCGTCTGATTTAGTCTATGACTGTTATTGTTGGTCCACCTGATCTGCTTTTTTCATATGTCTCCATTCCTTCTCAAAGTTTCTGGCTTGGTAATTTAGACAGAACCAATTTCTATCTGCTAAAGTTGAATGTCTAGGAACTGCAGTGTTTTATATATTTCTCAAGTTAGTGATATCTGGAACCTGTTATTAAGCAAATATTCTCACCAGTTGCAATAAGTGTATGTCAATCATAAAAGCCTGCTCAATGAGCTGAAAACAGACATGGTGGCTAAACGCTTAGGCCAGCACCTTTAAGCTTACCAGGCAGGATAATGTTAGCAGGAGTATACATTTTCCGTATGACCTTAGGAAGAGAGGAAATTAGGCAATTACCTTGCCATGCATAAGGAGGATATACATCACACAGAGGAAACAAGAAAGGAAACTCAGTGAAAATAGCAGTTAGTAACACCTTATATACATCTAGCATTGAGATTCAATAGTGCAGAATGAAGTATGAGAGCCCACTCTAGGATCACGGTAGAAAGTGGGAATTATACAGAGGAAGGCAGGGAAGTCACAAAGCATGCATTCAGTCACACAGTAACTAGATAAAGCTTATTAAAGAAAGACATAGAAAGAAAAAAATAGCAAAGTCTACCCAGGGCAAGCACAGTTCTTTAATTCTCTGAGTGAAAAGCAAAACAAAACAAAATAACAACCACAAAAACCTCAAATGAAACCTGAACTTTCCTCTCATTGCCAATGCTGGCAGGAAAGCAGACGATGTGGCACAGGGAAATTAGTGTTGGGTTTGATGTAGACAATGAACCGTAGAGATCAAGGTGGAGGTAGGATCAAAAGGAGAGTCCGTAGCAAGGATGGCAGCTGTATGTGATGGTTCAAAGTAATTTGAACATGGTAAACTGAAGTGTATATGTCCTCCCTCAAGTGGATATGAAAGAAATATTGGTAAAAATCTGGAGAATTTAAAGGACATATGGACATGTGGTGTTTCAAAGAGAAAAGAACCTAAAGGAGTGTCACCATATAGTTCAGTAAGCACAGTGCAGGAATGGACTCTGTTCTAGTTAGTCAATCATGGCTGGAGTAGATGGCTCAAGAATTTCTTCTACTGCCCCAAACTATCTTCTAGGATCCTTAGGCTAGGCATTCTAAGGAAATCCAAGCAGAAAGGAAAACATGAGAAATGTAAGAGTACAGATGCAAGTAGATCATGAGGATGTCAAAGAGGAAGACTGCATCACATCGGGAAACGTTATGAACTGAAATGGGCTCGAACTTTCATGTATAGACAATGAATTGCAAGAATGTAGAGAAAAAGTTCATATAATCTGTTCTTTCCTTCCCACAAATCATGTTAAGTGTTCTTTAGAGCAGTGGTTCTCAGCTGTGACTAGAAGTTTCTTTCCCACCTGCCAGTTACTAAATAACCATTCTGATGCTTAATATTAATTACAAACTATTTGGCCGATGGCTCAGGCTTATTACTAAGTAACTTTTACAACTTAAATTAATCCATTTGTATTATTCTATATTTTACTACAAGGCTTGTGGCTTATTAACTCACATTTTGCTTCTGTTGTCTTTTTGAGTCCACCCTTTTCCCTGTCTCTTTGCTTGGATTTCCTGCCAGGCTCTATTTTGCCTGGCTATTGGCCAAATCAACTTCTTTATTACCAATGGTAATAAAACACATTCACAGCATGCACTCAACCTTCCTAATGCTGTGACCCTTTAATACAATTTCTCATACTGTTGTGACCCCAAACCATAAAATTATTTCACTACTACTTCATTGCTGTATTTTTGCTACTGTTTATGAATTACAATGTAAATATCTAATGTGCAGAATATCTGATATGTGACACTCAAAGAGATAAAGGCCCACAGGTTGAGAACCACTGCTTTTGCGTATGAAATGGAAGAGTAATGGCTGAATATCACCATTTAGGTGGGTGTAATCATCATTTGAGAGATAATGAAGAATTCATCTGTAATACCACTGGAAAAAAGAAAGGTAGCAAAGAATAGAGGTATGAAATGTCAAGGAGAATGGAATGCCAAATTGAGTGAAATTTAAGTAAGGAATATCTCCATTGTTTGTGATTCAGATGCTAGATTGGATGGCAGTACAATTTGTCATTTATAAAGATAACCATCCCTCTGTTAAATCCATTGATCTTGAAGTATGCAGAGATTATTCAAGAGTCAACTTATAATATATGCTTAGAATTAGATAGCTAGAACTGTATACTATTTGTTACATAGCAACAGAAGCAACTGGTTAGGTTAAAATGATCTGAGAATACAAAAAACAGCACACATTAGAAGGGTCAAGGGGAGACCCGTGACCACTATAAAAATAGGAGAAGTTATATTCTTTATCTGTAAAGAATATACAGAAAAAAAATTGCAAAAAATGAGAGAAGTGTTCTGTAAATAAGAAAAAAACCAAGACAACAAAGCAAAACAAATAAACAAAAATTGGAGATTAGTTTAGGAAGACAAATGAATCTGGGCAGAACTGAGTAAAGGGAAATGGTATGCAGCTGTGAGCCTGGTACTATTGTTTCACTAATAACAAAATCATTCTAAATCTTCTAATGTCATTTCCATATTATTTTCTTCTTTTGTTTCAAATTATTCAAGTTTTATGTAGAAGATGATATACCCATTTTGAGTGTGCAGTTTGAAGTGTTTGATTAAACCGATATATAATCACCACAATGGTGGTAGAGGATTATCTCCCTCATCTGACACGCTTCTCTTATGCAAATCATGGTGGTTAACCTTCATTGTCAACTTGATTATATTCAGAAACAGTTAGGAGGCAGATCTCCAGAAACACCTGAGAGGGATTATCTAAATTGCATTAGCCTTTTTGCATGCAGGTGCAGAATTATTTCGATTAGGTTAATTTAGGTGAAAGAACTGCCTACTGTGAGTGACAAAACCCTCTGGGACAGGGTTCTGAGCTAAAAAAGAAGGAAGGAAGGAAGGAAGGAAGGAAGGAAGGAAGGAAGGAAGGAGGGAGNAAGAAAGAAAGAAAGAAAGAAAGAAAGAAAGAAAGAAAGAAAGAAAGAAAGAAAGAAACAAGCTGAGCCCAAGCATCCATTATTTTCTTCTTCCCAACAAAGCAGCAGAGGCTTCAAACACTAGCTGCCTGCATTTCCCTGCCATGATTGGCTGACCTGCAAATTATTAGTTAAGGAAGAAGCCTGTAAGTGACTTTTGTCATAGTATTTTGTCCCAGCAACAGAAAATTAACTGAGATACCTACATACACTCCTCTGACTTTCCTTTTCTACATGGCTTACAATTACTAAACTGCATGCTTCCAAAATGGCAGGAGACAACCATTTGCACCCATATTTTTCCCAGTTAGTAAAATGCCCTTGAGTTTCATCACGGATGAAGTTCATATCAGCTGTCTATTGTTTTTACTGCTCAGCAGTTTGCTACTTTGTAGATAAAAAGTACAGTTTGTTTATGAACTTATTCATTGATGGACATTTGGGTACTTCCAATTTTAAATTTAGTAATTAGCTGTTGCAGATATTTGAGTCTAAGCACTTTTATAGACCCAAGTTTTTGCTCTTTTAGTATATAAAAATTGAATTGTCTTTCTAACAGTTTGGTTTCCATTATCAGAATTTGTAAAACTCTTTACTAAAATAGCTTTATTAGGCATCTATGCCCAAACTTAAGAGAACTCTCTCTAAGCCAGGTCTTTGACATAACTTGGAAGGTCAGCTTTAAAATTTTACTCATTCAAATGAAATGCAATGATCACTTAATATTGCACATTTCTATAGCTTTAATGATATTGGGCATTTTCTCCTAAGTGTAATTGCCAAAATTATTTCTCCTTTAGTAAAACTGGTTGAACTGCCTGAGGAACACTCACAAGTCAAGGAATCCCAAATTGGCCTTCTGTAAACTATGATTGATTAAAGGAAGAATGCAAGACATTTATAGAGACTGGGTAGGCCAGACACTGACGTGCTGAAGGGTGCAGGTGACAAGATCTTTCTTCCAGATCTGTAGTTCATTAAAAAAAAAATAGCCCCAGCCTTATTAGTTAAGAAGAGATCTCATAAACTGAAAGTTAACTTGGAAGTTGATAGCTGTAATGCTAAAGGCATCAGGTAGATCAAATTCTAGAACCATCCTCCTGTCCTTCCCAAGAAGCCTGACATGAAATACCTGAAACTCCAAGGACATCAGTACCCTCTTGGGTGTGTGTGTTCTGCAGCTTCATCACAATATGCAAATAAGGTAGAGTCTACCAGATAGTGAAAGATGCCCAGAGTGAGGAGACTCTCACTAAAGTATCAGAATAATACAACACCCCCCTAGGAATACATGAGAGACCGTCCTTACTGCAATCACACGAGGTTTATTGTCAGTGTTATGATTTTTTTAAAAAATGCTGCAAGATCCCTGGTGGCAGTAGGCAGCAGAAATCCTGTAGGTCCCCAAATGGTGGTAGTGGGCCATGTGGCAGCAGGCAGCAGGCCCTGGGAGCAGCCTGTCCCA
>LOEQ01010401.1:21066-43692 GCA_001685075.1 Bramus lutescens | reverse complement strand
TAATAATAATAATAATAATAATAATAAATCTAATAAAAAGAGACACCTTTACATATTTAATTCTTATTTAAAGTCTTATTAATTAAATTGTGTTTTCCTTACAGCTTCAGAGGTTTAGTCCATTATCTTCATGGTTGAGAGCATAGCATCATACAGGAAGACCAGGCAGCTGTGAGTTCTACAGTAGGATCCTCATGTGGAAGGAATAAAGAAAACCAGTGGGCTTGGCTTGGACCCTTAAAGCATAAAGCTAGCCACTAATGACATACTTTCTCCAAGAAGGCTACATTTTCTAATCCTTTCAATTAGTGCTACTTCATAAGGAGTTGAATATTTGAATGTTCTGGGTCCATTGCTATTCAAATCACCATGCATGTAACAATTTAATTTTCATTCCACATAATTCTAAATATTCCCTCAGAGACAGAAATCATGTTTTTTTGATTGAAGAATATACATGATATATAATAAAAATGATAGCCCTTTGATAAATATTTGTTCAATTGACTTGTTAATATATAAGACCTGTTAGATATTTGTAAAATTATATCACTATCTTCTCTAATAAAGATAAAATTATTTTTTCATAGTCTAATAATATTAAGGTTATTATGTGAGCCTATTATTAAATAAAAGAAGCATGCTAGGTGTGTTAGCTCATGCCTAGAATCCCAGCATCTGGGAATTGAGGTAGGATGTTTATGAGTTCATGGCTGGCTTGTATTGTATGTTCAGACTGGATATATATAATAAGCCTTTGTCTCAAGTAACAGGACAACTAGTGTTTTTAATGTGGGGATTTAAGGGAATGAGACACATAAATTTTTAAACAACAGACAGCATGAGCTTTGAAATAGACCAGGGACAACAATGTGACTGAATGGACACAAATGAGTCATGACCAATGCACATTCTCCTGATTTACAAATTAACCTTGGCATTTTTCTGTACATGATTGGGGATGGGTTGAAGTTTTTATAGTGACAAATCTGTCTACACTTCATCTACAATAAGATGCTGTTCTATATATTAACAAATATTCCATGGACTAAATAGTAAAGTTTTGTCATGGAATATAGAGAAAAGTTAGAAATAAAGAAGAAGACAAAACAAATAGATTCTTAACTGTGACATATATATATGCAAATTTTACCTGGCATATCTCAAAACCAGAATTCATGCTTAAAATACTGGATAGCCATCTTGGACAGAAGGTTGTCATATGTATTAGCCTAACTCCTTCCTAATCAGGGGATTCCTGGGATCAAATGGTCTCTATCATTCTTCAAGTTGATATCTTAGAGAGCCTCCAGTGAGGTACACTTAAGCATAGCATCCTGTCCAACTAGAAAAACTGTATACACAATAGCCAGAAATGCATAATATTTTTTCACATTTATTTTTAGAATGTATTCCATGAAGCTTTTCTGCAGATTTCCCCTCTTCATATCTGTTCAGAGTCAGTTCAAAGGACGCAATCTGAACATTTTTCCCAAGAGAATATCTTAATGGCATCAACTTACCAGTTGTCTTTGCATAAGTGTTGTTTCTTGATGTCAAGCTTTAGAATTATAGGATCTGAATATAATTTGAGAAATATGTAACAGGGCTAGCAGAGTAACAAGTAAATTCAATAAATTTTCATCAAAATTCTATTATCATTTTTTCCTTTCCAAGGAATACCTAGATTAATGTGGACTCAAAATAAAGGTGTTTATGTGTATGGTGGTTTGAATAATAATGACCCCATTGGTTCATATATTTGAATGCTTAGAAGGTGGCACTATTTGATTTGTTTCTTAAATAAAACCCCAAAATGTTTTAATATTTAATACCAATAATAGGGATAGAATAATAAATCTAATGAATAAAGGCAATGAGCCCAATATTAGTTACTCTAGGAAAGTGAGAGTCTTGCAGAGATGACATTTTCTGTCTTTTGGTGCTAGGTGAATTTTAAGATTGGATGGAATGATGTGTTTTGCAGATATTTGTTTCCTAAACACTCAGAAGAGAACATGTATACCCATGCATAGGCTATAGCAAATAAAGCTGCATGAAATTCATGTTGGTGCAATAATGCTAAAAAGAACAATTTGTTTTCCTAATGGTTCTCAAAAGACTCTGGCATTAGCAAGAAATGACCTTTTAGAAAAACTCTCATCCCACATGATCTGTGGATATGAGAGCAATGGCAGAGAACAGCCTTCTGCATTTATTGTAGAATATCATTTTTAAGTTTTAAATATGTATTAAATTTCTATTTGTATTCTTTTGTCCTTTGGCTCTAATGGACTAAAGTTTGATTCAAGGTAAAAACTCATCCAAATGAGAATTATACACTGGAGAAATCTTTACAAGAGGCAGTGTAATCTTTCTAGTTGAGAACATTAGATTTTCTTCTCATATGCAGACAGTTGAAATTGATCCAGTGCATATTTCCTTCTCCCCAGGTCATTTGGTTTACAGATTATGCCTTGGGAGTCTGACTTAATTTGGTACCAAGCTAAAGATGGGCTGATACTGTTTTGACAATTACAGAGCAAGTATCTTCAATGCCCTTGGGCCTACAGGCATAATGAGGAGCATAGGATTCAATGGCAGCCCTATCTTTGGACTATATCTGCAGATTCCCATCACCTTGGATGCAATTTAACTCCACACCATGGTCAAGTCATAAAAGACCTGAGCATTCACTCTTTTTACTTATTATATCAGATGTAATGTTCACTTGTTTCCAGTGCTGTTTACTTATTATTGTTCTCCGACACATCTATCCTGTTCTGCCCTTGGGCAAATTGCCCACCCATTTCTTTCACTGATATGATTGATCTTTTTTTAGGAATTTTCTTAGGTTGAAATTTGTTATTTCTAAAACTTAGACATTAAATTAAATGTCTGAATCTTTGAGAGGCTCTGTGACTATTCATGGGAGACTTGTAGAGAAAGCAGATTTTTTTTTCATTTTCTTTTCTTCACATAGGACAAGTATTGGACTACTTAAATCTATTTGAAATAAGGACTGATTAAATTCCTAAAATTCTGGCATTTTCCACCAATTTCCACAAAACTTCATAAACCTATTTTATAGAGAGTTCTTTCAAACTCCTCAGAAATATTTCTGGCCTGCTCCTGTATCATAGATGAAGTGAACACCAACAACCCAAGGAGCATGTTGCAAATTACTGCCAAGGGGAAAACACTGTGTTATATTTTCATTATATTTTATCAATATTTTTCCAAATCAGTTTGAGATCCAAATATTGTTGTTTTTAAATTCTTCCAATTTTCATGATTGCTTGATGTAGGATGTGCTTCTGTGTATGTGCTGCTTTTATTGGTTGATGAATAAGCTGCTTTGGTCTATGGCAGGCTAGAATAATGCCAATCAGGAATATATATATNAGAGTAGGTAGAGGCAGAGAAATTCCATATAGCTGCTGAAGGAGGAGAAGGACACGCTGGAAACTTACCAGAAGGCCACAGCCTTGTGGCGATACACAGGTTAATAGAAATGGGTTAATTTAAGAGGTAAGAGTTAGTTAATAAGAAGCCTGAGCTAACAGGTCAAGGAGTGTTGTAATTAATGCAGTTTCTGTGTCTGGATGGCCAGAAAATGAGTGAAACACAGCCTCTGTTTAGTTTGCTTGAGATAACGACCCATGGCATCTTCACTCCATCATGTAATAATTAAGAAAAGAAAAAAAATAATGAAAAATTAGTGATGCCAATGAAAAATGTCTTTCAATGTCTGGGAAAGTAATGAAGGTTTCTGTTGTTCAGCTTCATTTCTGGCCATACTCAGTTGCTATTTTAATTTCATATGTTTTAAATGTCAAAGAAGAAATGAATAAGAAATAAAAGAAATGTTTCTATTCTGTAATTTATAATACAAAAGTCTTAAGTTTAACTATCATTACAAAAATATATAGTTCAGAATGTTACTAGAAGATAACAGACATAACCCTGACATGGTTCCAAATATGTATCCTCAACCCCAGTTTCAAGATGCTGAGGCACATAAGCTGTGAGTTTAAGGTGATTCTCAACTTGTGGATTATTATGCCTTTGAGGGTTCAAATGACCCTTTCACAGGAATTGTCTAAGATCATCAGTAAACACAGATATTTACATTACAATTCATAACACTAAAAAAAAAATCGTAGATGAAGTTGCAACAAAAATAATTTTATTGTTGGGGGTCGCCATAACATGAGGAATTTTATTAAAGGACTGGACCATGAGGAAGGTTGAGAACCACTAGTTAAGAGGGAGTAAAGAAAATGGAGAAATATTGTAATTATTTTATAACTTAAAAACTAAAATTATCCTAAGAAATGCAGTTTTTCTTTCTTCTCTTCTCATTCACCTATGAAGGAAGGCAGCAGTTACTGTAAGCCACACATTTTGATTCTAGTGACTAATTGCATGAATCTTTTATAATGACACTTGTGTTATTTTTCTGAATAGTTATTACAAATATCATATTAAAAATATGATATTTTTGAGAGGTTTAGAAATACACTAAATGCAAACATTCACTGAAAATAATCTTATTATATGCCTTCCATTAATGATGGATAATAGCCTAGTTAGCAGTTTAGAAGAATACAGAGATGTAGGAATATTTTCTGGAGTGGAATTATTAATGAATAGCATGAAATGAAGCCTTGGAATGAGAAAAACTGAAATAATGGAAAAGATAACCAAAAAGTGTTCTAAGCTCAGCATTCCTACATTAGATACATCTGATGTCTAGGACTTTTAGGGGGTGAAGATAAAATGGGTAAGAGACACATCATGGTTTTAGAAGAGTAAGCAATGCATGTGTCTTTCAGGCTGTGAGAAGCTGCTTGTACACACTGATTTTACTAGGAAAACTGAGCTACAAGTCCAAGAACAGGTTGTCTTGAGGTTTTATGGGGTTTATAAAGGTTGCTTGGCCTCTCCGTGAGATGAATACTTAGCTTCTGTGGGAATCTGTCAACTCCCTTCTGTTCCAACATTTAGTTTATATATGGTTTTATGTCATTTAAGTAGACTGCATTAAAGCTAAGGCTTTACTGATCTTTATCACTACTAAGGGTTATGGGTGTTACGTGTCCATGTCACTCTTCTGTGACACGTGAGTTAACAAACTGTTCTTAAACCGTGATGCTAAAAATATGAACTAAATATTTTCCTGCCATGTTGCCTTTCTGAGTTACTAGTTAACATTTATGAGTTATAAGACTTTAGAGTCAATACTTTATCCTCAGAGGATCTCCTCCAGAGAAACCCTGAGAATATTTTAAAATACTAAGGAAATTTGTTTCATACCTCTTTAAGAAAGTTTGTAAATGATTTCCCCATGTAAATATTGTTCCATATTAAGTTTCAGCTTCATAAGTATGGTATAGTCAAGAACACAGGTATGCATTAAGCTTCTGCTTCTAAATTTTATTGTGATTTGTGATTGTTTAGTAGTATTTGTATTCAATTTCTTAAAAAAGAAAGCAATCTTCATTTTACATATCAAACCCAGTTCCCACTCCCTCCCCTCCTCCCATTTTCTCTACCTCCCCCCCCCACTATACTTCACTCAGAGAGGGAAAGGAAAATTGCTTTGGGGAAGGTCCAAGGCCCACCCTACTATATCTAGGCTGAGTTAGGTATCCATTCAAATAGAATAACCGGGTTCCCAAAAAGCCAGTACAAACAGTAGGAATAAATCCTAGTGCCACTGCCAGTTGCCCCAGAATCTGCCCCAGCATACAACTGTTACCCACATTTGGAAGGTCTAGTTTGGTCCTAAGCTGTTTCCTTCCTTGTCTTTCTGGAGTTGATGAGCTTCCATTAGCTCAGGTAAACTGTTTCAGTGGTTGTCCCCATCATGGTCTTGATCTCTTTGCTCATATTTTCACTCTTCAACTGTACTTTTAGAGCTCAGCCCAGTGCTCTGCTGTGGGTCTCTGCCTCTGTTTCCATCAGTTTCTGGAAATGTTAAATATGTTCACCTCTCTGATTACAGGGAAAGGCCAGTTTGGGCACCCTCTCCTCTATTGCTTAGGATCTTACCTAGGGTGATCCTTGTGGATCCTTGGCAATTTCACTAGCGCCAGGTTTCTTACTAGCCCCAGAATGGCTCTCTCAGTCAAAATATCTCTTTGCTTGCTCTCATCTCTGTCTTATCTCCATCTCAACCATCCCATTCTTCAAGTTCTCCTCCCCCTCCCTTTCTGCCCACCTCCTCCCATACTACCCTTCTTTCTCCTTCCAGCCCAAACACCCAATTTTGGCAGGTGATCTTGTCTATTTCCCCTTTCCTGCTGGAGCTATGTATGGTTTTCTTAGGATTCACCGTCTTACTTAGTTTCTCTATGGTCATGAGCTGTAAGCTTATTATCCTTTGTTTTACAGCTAGTATCCACTTATGAGTGAGTACATACAATGCTCATATTTCCGGGTCTGGGTAACCTCACTCAGAATGTTTTTTTCTAGTTTCATCCATTTGCATGCAAATTTCAAGATGTCATTGTCTTTACCACTGAGAGATACTCTATTGTGTAAATATACCACATTTTCTTTATCCATTCTTATTTGGTTGAGGGCATCTACGTTGCTTCCAGGTGCTGGCTATTAAAAACAATGCTTCTATGAGCATAGATGAACAAATGTCCTTCTAGTATAATTGCACAACCTTGGTATATGCCCAAGTGATATTTCTGTGTCCTGAGGTAGGTTGATGCCCAATTTTCTGAGAAACTGCCATACTGATTTCCAGAGTGGTTGTATAAGTTTGCATTCCCACCAGCAATGGAGGAGTGTTTCCCTTACTCCACATACTCTCTAGCATGAGGTTTTGACCTTAGCCTTCCTGACTAGTGTAAGATGATATCTCAGAGTTGTTTTGATTATCATTTCTCTGATAGCTAAGGATGATGAACATTTCCTTAAATGTTTTTGGACACTTGAGATTCTTCTGTTGAGAATTCTGTTTCATTCTGTACTCCATTTTTAATTGGATTATTTGCAATTTTGATGTTTAAATTCTTGAGTTCTTTATATATTTTGGAGATCAGTCCTCTGTTTGATGTGGGGTTGGTGAAGAACTTTTCCCATTCAATAGCCTGCCTTTTTGTCCTTTTGACTGTGTCCTTTGCTTTACAGAAGCTTCTCGGTATCAGGAAGTCCCATTTGTTTATTGATTTTCAGGGTCTTTGCAACTGGTGTTTTATTTAGGAAGTGGTCTCTTGTACCCATGCATTGATGGTTACTCCTCACTTTCTCTTCTATCAGGATCAGATTTATATTGTGGTCTTTAATCCATTTAGACTTGAGTTTTGTGCATAGGGATAGATATGGATCTATTTTCATTCTCCTACATGTTGACATGACAATTATGCCAACACCATTTGTTGAAGATGCTTTCCTTTATCCATTGTATAATTTTAGCTTCTTTGTCAAAAATCAAGTGTTCATATGTGTGTGAATTAATATCTTTGATTCGATTCCATTGGTCACTATGTCTGTTTTTATGCCAGAACCAAGGTGTTTTAATTACTGTAGCTCTATAATAGAGCCTGATGTCAGGGATGGTGATGTTTCCAGAAGTTCCTTTATTATATAGGTTTGGCTATTTGTATATTGTTTGGCTATTCTGGGTTTTTTGTTTTTCCATATGAAGTTGATTATATTTTTTTTCAAGGTCTGTAAAGTATTGTTTAGGATTTTGATGGGGATTGCACTGAATCTTTTGATTGCTTTTGGTATGATTGCTATTTTTATTACGTTGATCGTACCTATCCAAGAGCTTGGGAGATTTTTCCATTTTCTGGTATCATCTTCAAAATCTTTCTTCAAAGACTTAAAGTTCCTGTCCAACACAACTTTCACTTTTTTCGTTATCATTACCCTAAGACATTTTTTTGCTATTTGTGGCTATTGTGAAAGGCAATGTTTCTCTGATTTCGTTCTCAGTGTCTTTATCATTTGTATATAGGAGGGCTACTGATATTTTTGAGTTGGCCTTATGTCCTGTCACATTACTGAAGGTATTTTTGAGGTGTAGGAGTACCCTGATAGAATTTTGGGGGTCACTTATGTATACAATTATATCATCTACAAATAGACGATATAAAAATTTAACTTCTTCCTTTATAAATTGTATCCCCTTGATCTCCTTTTGTTGTCTTATTGAATAGCCAAAACTTCAAGAACTATGTTGCATAGATATGGAGAGAGTTGACAGCCTTGTTTTAATCTTGATCTTAGTGTAATCACTTTGATTTTCTCAAAAAATCCATTTAATATGATTTTGGCTGTCAATTTGCTGTATATTGCTTTTGTTATGTTTAGATATGTTCATTGTGTCCCTGATCTATCTAAGACATTTATCAGGAAAGGGTGTTGGATTTTGTTGAATACTTTTTCAGCATTTAAAGTATGATCATATGGTTCTTTCCTTTAAGTTTATTTATATGGTGGATTACATTGGTAGATTTTTGTATGTATTCACTGCATCTCTGGGATGAAGCCAACTTGATCACGGAAGATGATTTTTTTTTTTTGCGTATTCTTGGATTCAGTTTGCCAGTATTTTATTGAGTACTTTTGCAACTTAACCTTAAGTTCTATTGCTAGCTAGCTCTTACATCTAGTATTAACCCATTTCCAGTATTTTATATTTTGTCATGAAGCTTGTGGCCTACCAGAAAATTTCTGGCATGTCTGTTTCTGGCAGCAGCTCCATGGCTTCTCCCTGACTCTGCCTTCTTTCTCCCAACATTCAGTTTAGCTTTTCCTGCCTAGCTCTACTCTACCCTATCATGCCAATCCAGTTTTCTTTATTAATTAACCAATTGTATTCACAACACACAAAGAGAAGTCCCACATCAATATACTTTCCTCTTAGCACTGTTTTCATAATGTCGCAAAGGTTTGAGTACATTGTGCCTTCATTTTCCTTGAATTCTATGAAGTCTTTAATTTCTTTCTTTATTTCTTCCTTGACCCAACAGTGGTTCATTTGAGCACTATTCAATTTCCATGAGTTTGTAGGCTTTCTACAATTAGTGTTGCTGTTGAATTTTAACTTTAAAACATGATGATCCAATGAAATACAGGAGGTTATTCCATTTTTTTTTAAATTCTGTTAAGGTTCCCTTTGTTACTACTTATTTGATCAGTTTTAGAGAGGGTTCCATGGTGTGCTGAGAAAAAGGTGTATTCTTTTGTGTTTGTGTGGAATATTCTGTAGATGACCATCAGTCGATTTGAGTCATGACATCTGTTAGTTCTCTAGTTTCTCTGATAAATTTCTGTTTGGTTGACCTGTCCATGAGGAGAGTGGGGTGTTAAGTTCTCCTATTCTTAATATCTTGCATTTGATATATGATTTAAGCTTTGGTAGTGTTTCTTTTACATATGAAGGTGCTCTTGTATTTGGATCAGAGATATTCAGGATTGAGACTTCATTTTGATGGATTTTTCCTGTTATGGTATAAAACATCCTATTTCTATCTCTTTAGATTGATTTCAATTTGAAGTCTATTTTGGTAGCTATTAGGATAGATATACCTTCTTGTTTCTTAGGTCCATTTGATTGGAAAATCTTTTCCCACTAATTAATTCTTAGGTATTGTTAGTTTTTGAGATTGAGGTGTGTTTCTTATGTGTAGCAAAAGGATGGACCTACTTTCATATCCATTCTGTTGGCCTGTGTCTTTTTTTGCTTTTTTAAATTAATTTCTTTATTATTATTATTAAAAATTTCCACCTCCTGCTCCCCTCCCAATACCCTCTCCCTCCCCCATCCCTCCTCCCCCTCCATTTCCAGTCCAAAGAGCAGTCAGGGTTCCCTGCCCTTTTGGAATATCAAGGTCCTCCCCCGCTCCATCGAAGTCTAGGAAGGTGAGCATCCAAACAGACTAGGCTTCCACACAGCCTGTGTCTTTTTATAGGTGAATTGATTCCATTAATATTAAGAGATATTTACCAGTGATTGTTGATTCCTGTTATATTTTGGTTGTATTGTTTGTGTGGTTTCTTTCTTTGGGGTTTGTTGGTGTGACATCTGTTACCTGTGTTTTTGTGGGCACAGTTATTTCTTGAGTTGGAGTTTCATTCTAGTACTTTCTGTAGGGCTGGATTTGTGGATAGGTGTTTTTTAAATCTGGTTAAGTCATAGAGTATCTTGTTTTCACCTTAGATAGTGATTGAAAGCTTTGCTGGGTATAGCAGTCGGGGCTGGCATCTTTGGTCTCTTTGTGTCTGCAGCACATCTTTTCAGGACCTTTTGGATTTCGTGGTTTTCATTAAGAAGTTGGGAATAAGTCTGGTAGGTCTGCCTTTATATGTTACTTGATCTTTTCCCTTTGCAGGTCTTAATATTCTTTCTTTATTCTGTATGATTTGCACTTTGATTATTATATGGTGAGGGTAATTTTTTGGTTCAGTCTTCTTACACCTTAATAGGGATATCCTTCTTCAGGTTGGGAAAGTTTTCTTCTATGACTTGGAGAATATATTTTCTGTGCTTTTGAACTGGAGTTCTTTCTTCGTTTTCTTTATCACTATTTTTCTTTGTTTTGGTCTTTTCATGGTGTCCTTGATTTCCTGAACGTTTTGTGTTAAGACTTTTTTGGATATAATGTTTATTTTGAACCTATTTCCTTTATAGTATCTTCAACAGATGAGATCCCCTCTTCTATCACTTGTAATTCCTATTTCTTTACCCAGATTTTCCATATCCAGAATTCCCTTGGTTTCTATTTTCTCTATTGCTTTTTCTTTCCATGTTCAAGTTTTGAACTGTTTGATTCACCTGTTTGATTGTTTTTCCTTTTTTTTAAAGACTTGTTGTTTTTTTTCCCAGTATTTTGTTTTTTGTTTCCTCCATTTCTTTAAGAGATTTTAAAATTTCCTCTTTGAAGTTCTCCCTGATCCTCATAAAGTTACATTTAAAATAGTTTTCTTATGCTTTTTCTTGGTTAGGATGATCAAGTCTTCCTGTTGTATGACAACTGGGTTATGGTGTTACCATATTGCTTTTTTGGTTGTTGAATGAATTCTTGCATTGGTACCTACCCATCTCTCCCTCTAATTGGCTCTGTCAGTGTCTTTGCCTCTTGTTCCAATCCTTCCATTGGCTCTCTGTGTCTTTGGTTACTGTTCTTGGTCTGCTCTGTACTGTCACTGTCTGTGTCTCAGGTGGCCACTGAGGTTTCTCTTGGCCCCCTCTCTTCACACACTTTCTTGGTTTGCCTTATTGGTTCACTCTCTTGGTCCAATCTGTGCAGTAACAGCCTGTCCTTTAGAGTTCCTCTCTTGCTCTTACTCCACTCTGTGTAGTTATAGCTTACACTTCATAGTTTCTCTGAGGTTGTGGGGAATAGGCAGATTTTGGGATTGAATGGGACTTGTAGCTTAGAGGGTCTGATCAATGTGATGCAGGTGTTGGGATAGTCTACCTGCAGGAAGCTTGCCTGCTGACTGGCTAGAGAAGCTGAGACAGGTGGGGGAGGGGCCAGATGTCCCACTAGGTAAGTGGTCCCTCACCTTTTGGTCCTTTCTCTATAGTATCAGGTTGGGTTTCTGAGTTCCTCTGAGGTAATGGAAGATAGGAATTTGGGGTGGAGTGGGACTTGCAGCTTGCAGGGTCTATTTATTATCCTTAATATGAAGCTTTTCCAGTATGAGAACTGTCAATTTTGAAATTTTTTGATTGAAGCTTCAAACTTGGATGGTAAAAGAAATAATGGAGCAGAATTGGCAGATACTTGTAAATTTCCTGCACATTATCTCTTATTCTCAGGCACTAATGCAGGTAATAAATTAAGGAGAATTTTGCATACACACAAGTGACTTGCACCTGATAATAGCAATAAAGCATGATCCGAACAGATTAATACAAAAAAATATTTAGCTGAATTCCATCTACAAAATGAATAGATATAAACTGCACATTGATCACTGCAAATGTTTGTGCATTTCTCATTCCTTATATTGGGTTGTAAACATCTCAGCAACATACTGTTTCCTGTAAAGATGTTAAAATCGCAGAATATTTATTAAAATTGCATTCTTTAGTAGACCTTAAGGGTATTGTTCTACATGAACCCCATGGTATCTTCCCTCAGAAGAACCTCTGAAGTAACAAGAACACTCTGGGTAGTTCACTATGAAGAAGTCATGAGCAGAAATGGAAACCAAGTCCATGGACTTCCCTGTTTCTCAGATTTATGTTCCTTTTCTGATCTGTGCATGCTACTGTTGTGTAGATTAGGGGATTCTCTCTGTGTACAACTTTTACTGTAATCCTGTGCCTCGGAGAATTCAATTGAAAAATGTGAGAATAACACCCTCTTTCATTAGGTTGGGCTTGCGTTAAAATTTGTGAAGGTGTGTATTAAATTATGAATTCTATATGTGATATCTGGTTGAATCAGAGGAAGCTGGTGTGTGTGTGAGACTTCTGGAAACTCCAGATATTATTGAATTTTAGTATAAAATGAAACTTCGTAGAAAAATATGAATAACTGATTTAATAACTGCTATATATGTATGGTATTTCACACACAGACACAAATACACTCACACATATGTAATTTTAGCTCTAAAAACATACTTCAATAATTTCATGATAATTTTTTTCTAAGTGAACAAATAGTAGCTACTATTTGTTGATGTACAAGATCATAAAGGTGAAAATAAATTTTTAGTTGGGACAGATAAAACTATGATTTAGGATGTTATAAGAAAGTAGGATGCTAAATGAATAACATTATTTAAAATCTTGTCACAAACATGGGTGTGGAAATATAGTGCACACAGAAAAGTTACCATTTTGCTCCTGAGTGTAAGCAAGAGAAAACAGTTTAGTAGTTTAGATAAATCTTTGCATAGTGTCTTTTTTGATGGTATTCTGGGACAGAAGTTACTCACTCTCATTACAGGCATGTGTGATGGTAGTAGACAAAGCAGAATGGGACTACCCGAGAAAGAAGCTGAAGAACAAGAGACTGTGTGTCATGTTTTGTTTCCTCCACAGTACAAGAGGCTCTTTTGTTACCTATTTGACTAAACTTCTTTACTGGAGAGAATTTTCCCAAAAATGAATTCTGACAAAAGTATATAATCAAGATTAAGAATTAATTAAAACCAAAGCCACGAGATATAAAGTAAAGAGTATTTTTAATATAGCCCTCATTTATAGCAGCCAACATAGATTCTTGTAAAAGCAGCTTCTATTTTCCTCCATACCAGAAGACATTCAAAGTACATAATAGACATAATTTTGGATGGGGTAAATGGAATTTTTCATGGGTATGTTGTAAAGTCTTATATTTCTATATATGCCTGGAAGATTGTACAACTCTTTTGAAAGAACTGTCTGGGGCTCAAATTTAAGAAAACTACCTTGTTCACATGACTCTATAGATGCCACGAGATTTCATTGTGGGTTGTAAATGATCCCTTATGCCTTAGCTTGTCAACAAAAGTTCCTGAGGTTTATTGTATATCATAGCAGAAAGGCATCTTCACCAGATTGTTTTGTGTTCAAATAGGAATATTTCTGCCCTCTAGGAATGACATGTTGTTTGGATTACTGAACTCAGACAAGCCTCTGGACTTGGAAAGAAGATTGAGATTTAGTAGGCAATATATTTGTCATCCTTTTGAAAATTGGAATGCCACTTTTAAACTTTAGCAGAAATTATGCTGGATCTTTAAGTTAGGCATTAGAGAATTCATGAACATATGACTATGCTTTATTTGTTTGCTTTCTATTGAACTAAAAGGTCAGAGTTCCATCTTAGAGTATAATTGGTCAGAGATGACATTTTATTTTGCCACTATTACTTAAAAAGTTGATAACCTTGTAAATAGTTGCATTGTGTTAAATTTATATACACATAAACACACAGTAGTAAGTCTACTGTTTCTGTTAATGTAGAACACAAACCAGCATAAATGCTGAGATTTTTATGGTTCTGTTACTGTAGGAATACTTATTTGTGACAATAAAGATATGTTACCCTAGCCAGGTGATGGTGGCTCTCGCCTTTAATCCCAACATTTAGGAGACAGAAGAAGGCAGATCTGTGTGAGTTTGAGGCCAGCCTTGTCTACATGAGCTAGTTCTAGAACAGGCAACAAAGCTACACAGAGAAACCCTGTCTTGAAAAACCAATATTCCTTGAGCAACGAATTCAAGACCATAAGGGATTCATCCACTGAGACAGTTTGCCTGAGCTAATGGTATCTTACCACCCCCAACTGGACTGGGAGAGAACAAGCATGGGAAAAAACAAGTCCCTTTGAAAGTGGTTTGGGACACTTGGGGCTGACTGAGGGGTCACTGATAGTGACACTGGGATTTATAAGAAGCTCAGAATTATATTTATATTCAAATTTGCTTACAGTGAAAAAGCATTGGATTTTGGATTTTCAAAAGAAGAGGATCTATAAAAATATTTACGTTTTTACATGTAGAATGCTGGAGTCATCATGCAGGAGTCTACAATTGGCATCTCCATCATTTTGATTTCAATATTTTACCTTTTCTGTGACAGTAAGTAATAGGTATTTTAAATAAGTATCTTTACAAACTAGAAATACCCAAACTAAAAGGAAAGCAGAGAAAAGGGACCAAAGGTCAGCACCCAGCTGTCAACTTATAAAGACCAAGACAGTCACCTCCCAGAGTTTCAGAATAGAGTTACCCACAAATTTATAGGTGAATGAAGAATTTTCAGTTTAGTATTTTTTTTATTGGATTCCTAAGTGTGCTAATAGGTTCTAATTTTTATGCTTTCTCTTGTGCTCTTTTTCTTCTGTTGGTTTGCCTTGTCTAACTTTGTTTGATTGGTGGTTTTGTTTATCTTATTTTTTTATTTTGTTATGTTTTGTTGTTGTCTCTTAGAAGCCTATACCTCTCCAATGACAGACAGAAAGAGAGTGGATCCAGATTGGAGGATAAGTGGGGAGAAACTTGGAGGAGTAGAAAGAGGGGAAACTGTAATTAGGATATATTATATGAGAAAATAATTTGTTTTTATTAAAAACAGGATGGAGAGGGACACAAAACTCATGAGTCCACAACAAGATCAAGTGCTATCATGAGATAGAAATGCAAGTCTAATGTGTAGAGGCATGCCAGGGACAGCACCTCTTCACAACCCAGGCCAGAGCATGTGTTGTTTAACTATGACTTGAATATAGTGTGGGATGGGGCATGAATCCTTGGAGACTTTTTATTCACATTGACTTATTTTAAAGAAAGTATAGATTTTATTATTTTTGAAAGACACAGATCTCATTTTTGATCATGATTGCTTGTCCTTTTACATGTTTGTTCTGTGTCACAAAAAGAATCTGAAGCCATAAGAACACTGGGTAAGAACAATTTACTAACTGAAAATTAAGATAGATTTATACAGTACCCTATAACTCCAGCATTCTTGAGTCTGTAGTGATTTATTTGGTTTTTAGGCAAATGTGGACAATACTGTGTTCTAGAACAGCCTGGGTTATGGACAGGGGCTATTTAAAATGAAGACTAACTATAATATATAGGATGTGATATGCTGAATACACTGTTAAGAAAATTGGATTATGAACTTCATGTCTTTAAGTCAAATGGACTCCTGAACACAGACACTTGTGTTTATTGGATCAGGTGATCTCAAGTTGGCTTGACTGTGGAAAATTGGAATATAGCTCAAGTTAACTGATTTTAAGGAAATATTAACTCTTAAATATATAATTCTATATAAGTGTGGTTTGATGACTTGAAGGGTATCACATATATCCAGTCTTTGGAAAACAATAAGAAGACCTAATCTTTATGATGATTGTGTGTCCCAATAGTAACATAAGCTTGCCTTAGTGTCAATGCTAGCTGTTTATTCATAGAGTGTTTATAGTTTTGTATTTTCACTACAGATAGCATTAATACCAAATAGGATAAATAAAACAAAATATTTTAAAATACATGCCAGCTCATGATCTCCCTCCTTCTGTTCCTCGTTTGGAAGTCAGGACTGCAAGGGGTGTGCCCACCCACTGAGACAATGGCGCTGATCTAATGGGAGCTCACCAAATCCAGCTGGACTGGGACTGATGGAGCATGTGATCAATCCGGACTCTATGAATGTGGCTTACAATTAGGGCTGACTGAGAAGCCAAGGACAATGGCACTGGGTTTTGATTCTANTATCACCATAGAACCTTCAGCTGGCGATGGATGGAGCTAGAGACAGAGACCCACCTTGAAGCACTGAACCGAGCTCCCAAGTTCCAAATGAGGAGCAGAAGGGAGGAGATCATGAGCAAGGAAGTCAGGACCGCAAGGGGTGCGCTGATCTAATGGGGGCTCACCAAGGCCAGCTGGACTGGGACTGATGGAGCATGTGATCAATCCAGACTATGTGAATGTGGCTGACAAGGAGAGCTGACTGAGCAGCCAAGGACAATGGAACTGGATTTTGATTCTGCTTCAAGTACTGGCTGTGTGGGAGCCTAGTCTGTTCTGATGCTCACCTTACTAGTCCTCAATTGGGGGGGAGGACCTTGGACTTCCCACAGGGCAGGGAACCCTGACTGCTCTTTGGACTATAAAGGGAGAGGGAGGGGGAATGGGGGGAGGAGGAGTAAAATGGGAGGAGGGGAGGAAGTGGAAATTTTTAATAATAATAAAGAAAAGGGAAAAATAGATGCCAGGAAAGATTACGATAGTTTTTAAAGTATATATTGCTGTAGTGTGTGAAGTGTCCTGTTATTCCTCTCAGTTTTCAAAAGTCATGGTGCTGTCTCTTCTGAAGCCAGCAAAACCTACAGATTCATTTAGTCCTTAATGATACACTTAGTGTGGCTTCCTGGATACATAGTATATTTATATATTCCTATATTCAAAGTCTCTTGTAACAGGATTGTGTGTAATGTAGGTTTACTATTGTGTAGAATGTTGAGAATCTGAAATACATTTGTTTGGTTCAGTTCCTTAAGGGACAAGAAAAATCCATTCTACCTATTTAATATTTGACAAAGTAATAAGGTTTAAATAGAAGAGATTTAGAAATATTATCCTTAGTGCATCTATTAGTGACACATAATTATTCCTGCATTTTCAGCACTTCTGAATGTGAAATACTTACAAAATGCATATTTACCAATGTAATGAAGTATGAGAGTCTCTTATGTGATCATCTTCCATTATCTCAAGCCAATCACCTCAGAGAGCAGCCACAAAAGGTGGGGATGGAGAGTGGGGCACATGTCAATGGGCTCTCAGGATTAAAGGAGGAGAACATCAAAGCTTTACTTCAGTACCACTGGAGGAAGTGATGCTCCAGCTACAATCTACTGGACAGCTTCTGGACTGCAGAGCTTTCTACTGGTTTTGGCAGCCAAGTCTTGCAATATGTTAGAGACCTGATACCAGCCTTATGTTATGGTTTGGAACCAAAATGTCCCGCAAAAGATCATTTATTAAAGTATTGCTCACCAGTGTAGTAATGTTCTAAAGTGCCTAGATCATGTGGCATCTAAACACGAAACATGGATTAATTTTTAGTACATTTATAAAGTTAAATGGGCTGTGAGGAAGTTTGGAAAAATGGAATGGGAGTTAGGTAGGTTGCTTGGAGAGTATCCTTGTTAACCCCTTCTTTCTGTCCCTTCCTTTACTGACTTCATTAACTTGAACAGCTTCCTTCATCACCTATTCCTTCTACCGTGCTCTTCTTCCAATAAGACTCAGAAATTACTGGGCTAATCAGGCACTAAAATCCCAGAATTCAGAAGCCAAAAAAAAAATGAAACCTTTTAAAGATAATTTTTCTCTGGGATGTTTTCATTTAGCAAAAATCTTACTACTACTTTCTCACATCCTGAGATTCTAATAACAGCACCTTTAAAGCTCAAAGGTGATGTACAGCTAGAAGAATGCAAGTGGCATTCCGAGCAGGCAGAGGAGCATACTGCACAGCGTATTGCACAGCATATACTGCACATTAATCTCCCTAGTGTCCAAAGATACAGAGTAACCATTATTTCCTGTTGCTTAAGATATCTTCCTTCTTCATTGATTCAAACCTGCAGATCATCTTTAAGGCCTTGATCTTGTGAAGATAACATTCATAAGGACACAGTAATGTTACTTAGGATCACTTTATACTAGTCAGGTATATTTAAACCTTGGAATACCCTTAGAATGTAGTTGCTTTGTATTGGAACTAGTCGTCTGAATCCTAGCTCAAACAACTCCACCTTTGAGCAAACCTTCATGTTTCACAATATTCTAGCTCTAGGTGAAGAGCTACAGGCAACTAATGGCTGCACAGAGGGACAGTCTGTCAGGGCTGCAGGGATGAGTCCCCAGTAGGTTGTCAGTTCCAAACATATACATATACAAGTAACACTTAAAGGACTAAGAAGGCTGTATTTATGTACACATATATGCAATAATAAAGAAGAGGTCATGAATTTCAGAGGGAGTGAGGGAGCCATGAGTTTTAGAAGAGAGGGAAGAGAGAAAAGAATATAAGTACAATATTCATGTATGAAATTCTCAAAATATTAAATTTACAAATAATAATATTACAATGTAGCCAAGCATGACTTTGAAATCCTGATGCTTCTGTTTCTGCTTACCACTTACAAGGGTGTGCCCTTATATAAAGATTCTTTTCATCTTTCTCTCTTTTATAAAAATTTTATGAGTACTATATTTACATAAGTTCTCCCTTCACCATACCAAATCCTTCCATGTTCTCCTACTTCCTCTCAAATTCATAATCTCTTCTTCCTTAATTATAATCATTACATATTATATACATATATATGTATAATGTACATGCATACATGTATAAACATATGTGTGTATATACATATACACAAACCAATTAAATTGCTTTAGTGTTGCTTTTATTTGCAAATGTTTATAACTGACCACTGGGTTTGATAACTACCAGGGTAGCTTATAAGTGGAGAAAGCTAATTCTCCCATTATATTGATTGATGATAACTCTTGACTGACTGTAGTTATTGATTGACTTTAGCTCTTCATTCTTCATAAGGCACATGAATAGGACCTTACCTTTGAGTAATGGTAGGGAACCAAGAGCAATAGCAATAGTCTCTGTTGCTTTTTGGGAATCTCTTGAATTTTTCTGAATCAAAGGGAGACTTCCTATATGCCTGGTACTATCATATCTTCTTTTATTACTAGTTTTCAAAATCCTAATATACTTCATAATATGGATTTAGATATTACTAATAATTGATAATTTTGTACCACACTCCTAGAATTCCCTCCTGATCTTCAGACATAATTCATAATTAGGATATTCCTGGAATGTAGCCAATTTACCTCAAATACATACATGTATTTTTATCTCAAACTTCTGTATGATTTTGCGTTCCATTCTAGTTTAGTCTCCACTGAAATATCTCATAAAACAGCTTGACTCACAGACTTAATTCTCTGGCTTTTACTTTCTTCTTTACTTCAACACAAACAGGAATTCCTATTCCCGCTGTCTCCAGGATAATGCTCATATCTTCCTTGTCTATTCTCAGTTCAACTGCTATTTTTGAGTCCCTCAGTTGTCTCATCTTGGCTTGTCTTACTGTTCCCTTGTGTTGTTTTGGGGAACACATCAATGAAAGCCCCATTATTAAACATATGAAGGGAGCAGCATCTAAAAGAAAGAAGAAAAGCATTTCTGTAAGAAAACGAATGTAAAATGAAATAATTTCAAGAATAAAATATAATAGATATGAGAAAATATTTAAAAAATTGTATTCAATATTATAAATATTTGAGTATTAATTTTTGTAAAATTTAGTATTTATAAACACTTTTTCTTCTTATGTTTTTTCTTTTATTGAAAATAGTTTTTCTACACAATACATTGTTTCCTTTTTCCAACTCCCCCTCTTAATCTCCATTTCCCCTCCTATCCAGATCCATACCCTTTCTGTCTCTCCTTAGAAAACAGACATCTCAGAGATAATATCAGTAAATTAATACAAGATAAAAAGATACAAGTTATAATAAGACAAAACAAACAAACAGAAGAAAAGAACCAAAGGAAAGAAAAAAACGAAAAACACATAAGAACAACAGACATACAGGCTAGCACAGCGCAGAATCTCATAATAATACAAAACCAAAAGCCATATTATATAGTCCAGGAAGCTGTAATAAAAACTGTCTTATGCAGCATTATAAAACAAAGAATATCCAAAGATACCATGAGGTGTCTTTTGGTATTGACATAGGGTCTTCCCTGAAGACTGGTTTGTTCCTCCAGTGGAATTCTATTTGAAAATAGTATTTCTTCATTTGCAAGGGATTATCATTGGAGCTTATTTCTGGGTTAGGTATGGAAGCATATATGCACTTCTCTACTCAACTCTAGTACTCTAGCTGCTGAACTGAAGAGGCCCTGTGCTTGCCTTACAATTGAGAAGCCCAAGGCAGTTATCTGCTCTATTTTGTATCAACTATATTAGACACACTAAATGCAACTTCTTGATTAGTTCAGAGCAGATTTCACCATGTAATACATTTAGATCTATCTTTATATCTATCTATGTATCTATCTATATCATCACCTACCTTTCTATTATTTATTTATCTATCATTTATATCTATCTTTATTTTTTTCTATCATTGATTAATCTTTGTCTATCAGTTTATCTGTTATCTATTATATATCACCCATCATCTATTTATCTATAAGGTATATAAAGATACATTTATTTTGTGGAGAAGAAAATGGATGTTTCACAGGCTTTCTTATATAAGCAGTGAATTAGAGATACAGGATTCAGACCATATATTACTGATTCATACTTAGATTGTTGTCTAACAATACCCCTTTCTGTTGAAAAGCCCTGAAACTATATTGTAACTGTGGAGATTTAAAAAAAAGATAGAGGAAATTATTTTAATTAGTTGGAAAAATTGGCAAGATGACCTTTGATAGACTTTCTAAGTCTAATATTATTTGATTTTAAAATTGAGGTCCTCATGACCTGGAGTGATCTTTAACTCTATTAATCACTGACATCTTTACGTGATTGAATTAACAGCTGCTTGGAGTATGGAGAGGTAATGGGTCTGATGGAAGGTCGTTAAGTAAGACAGGGAATCACATGGGAGATAATAGGGAAGAGGGGCAAGGGCTAGAGGAGCCTTTGCTTGCTTGAAAGGGAGTCACTTTATTTGCAAAAAAAAAAAACCCAAACAACTAGCTTTGATCATTTGAATTTTCTTAGATTGGTCTTTGCCTTATCTTGGTTATATTTATTTGAAGTATCTAAATTACTAATGATTCCTGAAAAAAATCAAAGTTCTATATCATCTGTCTATCTATCTATCTATCTATCTATCTATCTATCTATCTATCTATCTATCTATCTATCCTCATCGTCATTATCATTATCCTCTATCTATATATCCTTTCTCTACTGAGAGAGAACTTGAAATTTTAGCAATTTTGTGAGACTGTCAAATTTAAGATGTTGTTGAATTTCTAGAATCTGTTATTGAGACTAAGACAGACTAGCAAGATTGGAAACTGAGTTTCTCACCTTTAGGGTGATTCCAAAGTTACCCAGTAGTTACTGTATTCCTCTGTGCAAATCTGAATATGCCCAATTCAATATCTTCACCTAAGTCTACCCTGGCTCTTAGAGGGACTCTTATTAAAGACTGCAAAGGCAAAATTTCTCCTGAGTATTCCTCATCTCACAAGAAATAGATTGTGGGTCAGGAGATGTATTTTGAATTCCATAACCATGCACACCTCTTCACTACTTTAGAATGTTAAAATGTAAATATTATACCAGGAATTTGATTTGGACTAGAGACAATTTTAGGAGATTTTGAAATCTAAATTAAACTTTCAGATAGAGTATGTGGTTATTAGACATTCAGTTATATACTGGACACTTACTGAGTGGCACTTCCTTTCTCACAGTTACCTAACTTATTCTAGCACTCATTCATAGTTTCTGGAAGAAAGTAGTAAGGAATCAAGACTGAACGATGTTTGTACAGCAGAAGACAAACAATGTTTCATTGAATAGCCTGAGAACAGAAGGAAGAAAAAGAATAATATTGGCAGATAAGTTCAATTCTCTATACCATAATTTGCTACATGATAAGTGTAACTAAGCCTAGAACAATAATTTATTTCATTAATCATTTCAGCAAGTGTCAAATCACTTTGGAATTGGAGAGTCTATATGACTTTATTTGAAACAATATTTATTCTGTAGACTAGTGTCAAGTATCTGAAACCAGAAAATGAATATTTACTATCCCATATAAACCAGTCATAAGAACATTTTGGTATGAATTTTGATTTGAAACTTTTAAAATGTAATTTAATTTTAAATAGTTGCTATGTTTTCTATAACTCACATGGGACAACTCAGAATCATCATCTTTACATTTAAGATTGTAGGTCCTTACTGTTCATATATTCAAATGGTTGTATAACTAATATCCAAAATACTTTATAATGAAAAGTGAGTATTCTATAACTATTTAACAATATTGAAATTTAAAATTTAAAAAGTGCCACGGACCGGTCCTCACGGGACCCACGAACCGAGGGAGAACTAGGG
>LOEQ01010399.1:61134-74347 GCA_001685075.1 Bramus lutescens | reverse complement strand
TTCCCACAGGGCAGGGAAACCTGACTGCTCTTTGGACTGGAGAGGGAGGGGGAGTGGGAAAGGGGGGAGGGGAAGGGAAATGGGAGGATGAGAGGAGGTGGAAATTTTTAATAATAATAAAGAAAAAAAAATAAAACCGATCTCCAAAATATATAAAGAACTCAAGAAATTAGACATAAAAATGCTAAATAATCCAATTTTTCAAATGGGGTCCAGAACTGAACAGAGAATTCTCAATAGAAGAATCTCAAAAGGCTGAAAGCCACTTAAGGAAATGTTCAGCATTCTTAGCCATCAGGGAAATGCAAATCAAAACCATTCTGAGATACCACCTTACACCTGTCAGAATTGTTAAGATCAAAAACATCAATGATAGCTTATGCTGGAGAGGATGAGGAGTAAGGGGAACTCTCATCCATTGCTGGTGAGAATACAAACCTGTGCAACCACTTTGGAAACCAGTATGGTGGTTTCTCAGAAAATTGGGAATCAACCTACCTCAGGATCCAGCAATACCACTCTTGGGCATATACCCAAAAGAGGCTCAATCATACTACAAAGACATTTGTTCAACTATGTTCATAGCAGCATTATTTGCAGAACCTGGACACTTGATCTACTTTAATGGCACATTGTTCAAAATGGCTAGTAGATGGGAGCAACTCAGGACTTCATTGACAGAAGAGAGGATAAACAACATTCTCAGGCCTTTTGGACCCATCAGTCTGATTCTGTCTCACTCAACCATATCATTTTCTAGTACTATACAGCTTTATATAAACAACTGGGACTTTATACATACTTAGGACTAACTAACTTTAGGAAGCTGATTTCTAAAAGGTAGCAGGAAATTCAAAGTGCTAGATAAGAGGTCTAAACTAGGTAAAGACTCAAGAGTCAACCTGGCCAAGTGAGCAAGTGACAGAGAAATGGTGGAGTCATTTTTCTATGTCTTAAGAGGCCAGAACACCAAATACAGCACAAGGTTTTCAAAAGCTAAAGGCACAAAGAAACTCAGTGCTGGACCAGGGATGCAGGCGAAATAGCATCACAAGCACAGATACTCCCAGCTTTTATATCTGTTCTCATGGTGGGTCCTTAAAATAGAAAGTGCCCATGGAATAATTTCTATTTTTAGATTGTACAGTCAATAGTTCCAAAACATTTCATAGTTTTATTGCAGCCTGTGTTCCTACCATCCATCTTTTTTATGGCCCTATCTCTTCAGGTGTTCAGGATTTTGATTTATACTACTACCAGGTCAGACACAGTGCTATCCTTTGGAACCTTTTCTGTGGCCAAACACGTCCTCTGAATGGTCCAGGAAAATAGTAGCCACTAGCAGTGTGGACCTAGAGATTGTCCCCTCACCTCTCAGAGTTTGATTTTAATTTTTTTCTGTCTTTGACCGTAGAGGACTGTCCTGAAACTCCTGGAACAAGTGTGGAAACAGGGCCGGAGCTTGAAGGGCCTGGAAGTTCAAAGCTTGCCTGACCCCAGCCTAGCCTCCGGGCAGCAATTAGATCTTCCTTAGTGTAAGAGAATGAGCATCCAGCACTCTCTCTGAATCAGGCCAGCTTTGGCAGACGCCAACCAAACTCTAAGTTCCTATACAGCATAAAGCTGAAGCCACCCCATGCCAAGTGTTGCCTGCACTTCCTCAGGAAAGCATATGAATCCTCATGTCCGAGTCCGTGTCCAGGGGTTTCCTAGACAAACTAACATGCTAGCTCCACTGTGACACTTGCCCCAGCCCTAGTCAGAATTAATCTCTAATTTGTTTAAGCAACAATAGCATTTTATTCATATCTTTATTATAGCATAGTTAAATAAAAAGGTGTTTATATTCATGATTTGGTCTCTGTTATAAATTTAATTATGCCTTGCCAATATCCATCTTAATGCTCTAATCTCCAATGGGCCTTTTATTTGGAAACAACATCTATAAGGAAGCAAGTTAGATTTATTGAGGCTAAAAACAAATGGTTCCTAAACCAGGAATCCTAGAGACCTTCTACCTCAAGGAAGAAATGGCAGGGATCTCTCTTTCCCAGAATGCATCCCTCTTTCCCAGTCTGCAGAAAGTAAAGGTCTTTTAAGGACACAATAAGAGGGCAGTCACCGCAAGACAGGAAGTCTTCCCTGAAGCCGAGTCTGCAGGCAGTGTGATCTGGGATTACCAGTCTGCAGACCCCAGAGGAAATCATGCCTTCCAGTGAGTTCAGACCGTGCTGGTATACCAACAGTCATGCGCAGCTCCCGGGTGGGACATGAGCTCTTCCGAGTAGAAATCAATTCACGTTCCTTTTGTTTTGATCAGTACCTTAATTATACCAAGTAACGTGTTAAAGCTAAGATCTTCTTTGGTGGTGTTACATGTTGTCTATAGTAAGCATATAAGTTTGGGAAGATGGCAGGGGAGGGGGTTTCTTTTTGAAGTTTCTAGTTTCTACATCCATCTTACCAGCGCCACATACCCTAACAGTACTCATCAAGCAACTACACTTATGAAGAGAGACATACCAATGAAGACAGCCATTTTGACCACTCTGCTGTCCAACCCTACTCAGTTTTCTTAAAGTCAAGCTTACAGGAAGAGTGTTTTCCTAGGCATGTCACTACAGGCACAATGCCCGAGGATGCCTTGAGTCTTAGAATCAAGAAGAAAGAAACTGTTTCTACCTCAATGAATCGCAGAGACATTGGCTTCTGAAGCTTAGTCTATGAGGCAGGCACCTCTAAGCAATGGATTATGGTGAAAATGTAATAAAGTACGGTCCTCACGGAGGTGACAAAATTGGTCAATCCAATTCTTTCTAACATACTTTCACCAAAACCTTGTCTTTACACCAAAATGCATTAATGTGATCACTCGCTATCAATTCAAGAGCACCCTGATTGCCTTAATTGACTATGTGAGAAGTTTGCAGATTAATTTGCTAAAAAGGATGGAGTGCATTAAACCCGATCCCATTCTGCAATTATTTTAAAGGGACTAAAATGAAATCACTTAAGGAATTCTTACTTTTCGAATTTCTTGGATATTTCAAGATAATGCCCAAGCATTGCCTCTTCGAAGCTGGTTTTCAGTTAAGCTTCTCAGGAGACTCTTGTGTGTTTCCAATCACACCAAATAAAATTGTAAGAACAATCTAAGACCTTGATGAATGCATGGCAGAACTTCATTTCAGTGTTTCCCTCTCACTCCCAATGTATTAATACTGTACATGTACACACGTAAGAAAATGGTCAGACACACATTATCCTTAATCTACTGATATTCTAAAGACATCTTCAGGCCTCACCAAGGATAGCTGTAACAAGAAGAGAGTTCTCCAGCTTGGCACATTCCTATAAATATGGGTTTAAGTGCCTGAGGGATGGTTTGCATATACAAGAAATCAAGAGGAAGGAATATTTCTCTCCTACCTGGAAAAACTATTGAGTGCCCTGATCTCTTGATATTTCCTCCACTACCCACACCCGGTTCAGCATCTAACAGGTTTATTTCACCCTGGGTGCTGCTTGTGAGTGACAAGAAGTGACCACATGACCACTCAGACTGCCCTTGCTTCATCCCTCCATCTGGGTGGTCTTCAGAGAAAACCCTCAAAGGGACACAGATTAAAAGCAGAGCAATGATGCCACCCACATCATGTCCAGGGTTAGAACCTAGCCAGCTAAAGCATATTGGCTATCCTAAAATAATAAAAACAAATTAATGGAAAGGCCCCAGGGGAAATTAACTTCCACTTACAGGCCGAGGGGCAGACACAGCTGTTAAACCTCACTCGGCTGAAATCCCACAGCAGCTTTGAGGGGAGGTTTTCAAAGGCTTTGAATCAGCTATGAGAAACCCAGCTAAATATTAATTGCTAGAATTAATTTCAGTGCAGGACAGGAAGAGGACTTGAAGTGTGCACAATGGTTAAAATTGTGGCTGGGCCACTTGCAACATTTTTATTCCAGTGAACTTTGATAGACAGGTTCAGGCCCATTTTAGTTTTTAATTTTTAAGAGGTGGGGGATCATTAAAACCCTAAGAAATTTTTTTCCCTAAAAACCCAGAACCCCCAAAGCCTTTCCACTAAGAACTTGAAGCCCCAGGAGCTTCACTGAGTATGATTTTCAAAGAGATTCCTGGGTGACATTTAAGTATTTTCATATCTGTCTACAATTCCTATAAAACTCCTACCTAACAATGACAGGAATAGCTTAAATCCTATGTCGCTGGTCAGAGACAGGGCTCAGAGGGTACAGGCCCTTGCTACCAAGTCTTGTGACCTAAGTTTGACTCCTACATGTTAGGAGGAGACAAATGACTCCTGAAAAGTTGTCCTTTGACCTCTACATGCACACCACAACACAAACACACACAAGAACAGAATTGCAAAACTAAGTTTTAGAACTATATTACCTTAAATTTTAAAATAAAATCGATTGTCTGCATTCTTTTCCCCAAGGATCTTTCTATTTTGCTGAAGGGTTGTACAGCTCTATTAAGGTTTCTAGAGGAATTCCTGTAACCTTAGTAACACAGGAGTGCTGTGGAATGAGCCTCTTTTACACTGTGAAGAAGTCACTCAAATTGGTTTAATAGAATACTGATTGGCCAATACCCAGGCAGGAAGTATAGGTAGGATGATCAAACTAAGAACTCTGGGAAGAGGAAGGGCAGAGTCAGAGAGTCACCAGTTGACTCAGAGAGAGCAAGATGGGCACTGCTGAGAAAAGGTACCAAGCCACATGGTAAAGTGTGGATAAGAATTATGGGTTAATTTAAATATAAGAGTTAGTTAGTAATAAGCCTGAGCAATAGGCCAAATGGTTTGAAAATAAATATTAAGCTTCTGAATGACTATTTTTAAAGTGGCTGTGGGACTGGATAGGACAGAAAAGTCTCCATTTACACAGGAGTGCTTCTGAAGAAAAAAGAAATGAGCTTAGAGATCATTTCACATTCTTCATCTCTTTTTTTAAAGAGAGGTTTGATGTGGGATTCCCCTACAACAAAAGTTAACTTGCCTTAGATGATATCTGAGGCCTCCTTTGGCTTGTGAGCCCTAAAAACTAAAATACCAACAGTTACTCACACTGACAAACAGTAGAGTTAATACTTTTTAGGCATTTAGGGAGGCTTACAGTGGAAGATCACAAGCCTGGTGAGAAGGCCTCTTCACCAGTAGAACTCAATTCTACCTGCAGGCAGAGGAGATGTCATTATAAAGCTACGATGGGGCTCACAGACGCAAAGGAAGACTTACAGAATCTGAGACTCTAACTCACAGGAATCAGCACTATGGGGGATGCAAGAGGCCAGTCTTCAAGACATTATTTTGGGACCAACTGATTCTGCCTATTTTCCTTCTGCCCTTCAGGCTTAAGTTTCAAAGCATAGGGAATCATTCCATTACTCACATGATAGGCTGATGATCAACTCTCATTCTGCCCCATTTCAGCATCCCTTCAACTATTGGGAAGAATAAAAATCTAAAAATTATACTTGAAATATTCTAAAAATTATTTCCTATAAATTACAAAAATCATAACTCAGTCTTCTTCAAAACCAACATTCCAGAATGTACCTAAATCTTTGGCTAATCCTATGCATTTGTGTGAGCTGATGTCACATGAAAGATGACATGAGGTAGAGGCATGCTTGTCCTGTTTGTACAGTATCCCATGTCTAGCAAGGATGTCAGAGGGTTTGCTTTCTCTGCAACACATTTAGCTGAGTTCTCCAACACCAGACATTAGCTTAACAGGCACTGAGAAGCATGCAGGACAGGAATCACTCATGTTCTATGCACTTTTCATGGCTCTGTAGTCAGTGATTCTGGCTATGGTTTCTGATCATCCAGTAAAACCCCGGGCAGCGTGCTCCTGGAACCAAGGGCTACAAGAATATTCAGGAGTTGGCACTGTATTTTCCAACTCTCCTTCTGATCATAATTAGACCACTCCACAGACTACTCTTGTTCTGAACATAATTCCTGGAGCTATATGTGTCTACTAATAAAACCTATTCTGCTTAAATATGGAGAGTCATAGTTCCATTTCAGTCAATATACCCTTGTTTTTGTATTTACTTCTCAACTAGTAATTGGGAGGCCTACCAAAGTGGCATGCCCAGAGATAATTTTTCTATGCGAAAATGAGCTTCAGGAGGGAGCTGTATTATGGGTAAGATAATCAACCAGAACCCATCCTGTCAAGGAATGCAATCATAAAGAAATCAAAGCCATTTCAAGAGGGGCTTGCTCAAACTTTTGCTATTTGCAGATGATATGGTAGTAGATATAAGTGACCCCAAAAACTTCCAGGGAACTCATATAGCTGATAAATACAAGATCAACTCAAAAAATCAGTAGTTTTCATATATAAAAATGATAAAGAAGCTGAGAAAGAAATCAGAGAAACAACACTTTTTACAATAGCCACAAATAACATAAAATATCTTGGGGTAACACTAACCAAAGAAGAGAAAGACCTATTCAACAAGAACTTTAAGTCTTTGAAGAAAGAAATTGAAAAAGATACCAGAAAATGGAAAGATCTCCCATGTTCTTGAATAGGTAGAATCAACATAATAAAAATGGCAATCCTACCAAAAGCAATCTATAAATTCAGTACAATACCCATCAAAATCATAACACAATTCTTCACAGACCTTGAAAGAACAGTAATCAACTTCATATGGAAATACAACAAAACCCAGGATAACCAAAACAATCCTGTACAATACAGGAAATTCTGGAGGCATTACCATTCTTGATATCAAGCTCTATTACAGAGCTACAGTAATGAAAGCCACTTGGTATTAGCATAAAACAGATAGGTTGACTAATGGAATCGAATCAAAGACCCAGATATTAATCAACATACCTATGAACACCTGATTTTTGACAAAGAAGCTAAAATTATACAATGGAAAAACAAAAGCATCTTCAACAAATGGTGTTGGCATAACTGGATGTCAATATGTAAAAAAATGAAAACAGATCCATGTCCATACCCATGCATAAAACTCAAGTCCAAATGAATTAAAGACCTCAATATAAATCCAACCACACTGAACCTGATAGAGGAGAAAGTGGGAAGTAAGCTTCAATGCATGGGTACAGGAGACAACTTCCTAAAAATAAAACCAGTAGCACAGAGCAACAATAAATAAATGGGACCTCTTGAAATGCAGAAGCTTCTATAAAGCAAAGGATACAGTAAATAAGACAAAAAGGGAGCCTACAGAATGGGAAAAGATCTTCACCAACCTCACATCAGACAAAAAAAATGATCTCCAAAATATATAAAGAACTCAAGAAATTAGACATCAAAATGCTAAATAACCAAATTTTAAAAATGGGGTACAGAACTAAACAGAGAATTCTCAACAGAAGAATCTCAAATGGCTGAAAGCCACTTAAGGAAATGTTCAACATTTTTAGCCATCAGGGAAATGCAAATCAAAACTACTCTGAGATACCATCTTACACCTGTCAGATGGTTAAGATGAAAAACACCAATGATAGCTTATGCTGGAGAGGATTTGGAGTAAGGGGAACTCTCAACCACTGCTGGTGGGAATGCAAACTTATATAACCACTTTGGAAACCAGTATGGTGGTTTCTCAGAAAATTGGGAATCAACCTACCTCAGGATCCAGCAANCTCTTGGGCATATACCCAAAAGATGCTCAATCATACTACAAAGACATTTGTTCAACTATGTTCATAGCAGCATTATTTGAAATAGCCAGAACTTGGAAACAACCTAGATGCCTCTCAATTGTAGAATGGATAAAGAAAATGTTGCACATTTACATATTAGAGTACTACTCAGTGGGAAAAAACATTGACATCTTGAAATTTGCATGCAAATGGATGGAATTAGAAAACACTATCCTGAGTGAGGTAATCCAGACCCAAAAACAATATAGTATGTACTCACTCATAAGTGGATATTAGCCATAAACAAAGGCTATTGAGCCTATAGTTCATGATTCTAGAGAAGCTAAGTAACATAAAAAACATATATAGATCCACCTAGAAGGTCAAAATAGACAAAATCGTCTGAAAAAAATTGGAAGCATGGGAGTGGGGGGAGAAGGAAGGGTGGAAGGGGAAGAGGAAGGAAGAAGGGGAGGCGCAATGAGAACTTGAGAGAATGGGAGAGTAGAGATGGAGAAAGGACAAGGATGAGAGCAAGAAAAGAGATATCTTGATAGAGGGAGTCATTATGGGGCTAGCAAGAAACTTGGCTCTAGAGAAATTCCCAGAAATCCACAAGAATGACCCCAGCTAAGACCCTAAGCAATAGAGGAGAGGGTGTCTGAACTGGCCTTGCCCTATAGTCAGACTGACGAATATCTTAACTATCACCATAGAACCTTCATCCAGCAACTGATGGAAACAGAGGCAGAGACCTGCTTTGGAGCATTGGACTGAGCTCCCAAAGCCCAGTTGAAGAGTGGGAGAAATGAGAATATGAACAAAGACGTCAAGACCATGATGGGTACGCCCACTAAACAGTCTACCTGAGCTAATGGGAGCTCACCAACTCTAGCCAGACTGGGAAGGAACAAGCATAGGACCAAACTGGATCCTCTGAATGTGGTTGACAGTTGCATGGAGCAGACTGGGGACCACTGGCTGTGGCACCAGGATTTATCCCTACTGCTTGTAGTGGCTTTTTGGGAACCCATTCTCTTTGGATGGATACCTTGCTCAGCCTAGATATNCAGAAATCCACAAGAATGACCCCAGCTAAGACCCTAAGCAATAGAGGAGAGGGTGTCTGAACTGGCCTTGCCCTATAGTCAGACTGACGAATATCTTAACTATCACCATAGAACCTTCATCCAGCAACTGATGGAAACAGAGGCAGAGACCTGCTTTGGAGCATTGGACTGAGCTCCCAAAGCCCAGTTGAAGAGTGGGAGAAATGAGAATATGAACAAAGACGTCAAGACCATGATGGGTACGCCCACTAAACAGTCTACCTGAGCTAATGGGAGCTCACCAACTCTAGCCAGACTGGGAAGGAACAAGCATAGGACCAAACTGGATCCTCTGAATGTGGTTGACAGTTGCATGGAGCAGACTGGGGACCACTGGCTGTGGCACCAGGATTTATCCCTACTGCTTGTAGTGGCTTTTTGGGAACCCATTCTCTTTGGATGGATACCTTGCTCAGCCTAGATATAGTAGGGAGGGTCTTGGACCTTCCCCAAAGCAATGTACCTTACCCTCTCTGAGGAGTGGATTTGGGTGGGGGGGGATATGTGGAGGTAATGGAAGGAGGAGAGGGGGAGGGAGTGGAAACTTGGATTTGAATGTATAAAAAAAGATTGTTTGCTCTTTTAAAAAAAACTTATATATAAAAAAGAGGGGCTTGCACTGGCCTCAGGTTTTTGAATTCCTGAACTGTTCTGAAAGTTTCATAACTCTGTGGGAGGAGCTTAACTGCCCTGTGGGAGGAGATCAATTACTCTGTGTGGGAGGAGTTTAACTACTCTGTGGGAAGAGTCAGAACTTTCCCACACTACCATCTGATCCAGGACTTTCAGCTCAAGTAAATTTGAAGACTTTTCTGTGGAATGAGATCCAGAACTGAGTCTATACTCTGTGTGCATGGGCACACATGTATTAAAAGTTTTAGTACATTGAGAAGTCAAAGAGAAGTCTCATTTGGAAACTTTACTGAAAGGTGTAAATGTCATGTCTACAAGAAAACACTGCAAAGAAATGCTGATACTCAAGACACTACAGACTCATATTCGTTAGCTGGAGAGTAAGATCCTCTCACTTCTGAGCCTTACCCAGAGTGCAATAGACACAGTCATCTTCTCAGGGCCCATTGGTTACATTCAGAGCTTCCTGGCCACCTCAGATAGAACTGAATTCAATTCCTGAACACATTCCAAATGCTAAGGTTCATTATCACTGGGTTTCCATAGCACCTGCTTGTTATTATGACATCTCAGCATTTTTCCCTAGGCTTAGTTTGTCCCTAGTTCTGGGACTGGTCCCTTAAGACACTAACTTCGGGCTGACAGTTGCTCTTGCCTGCCCAAATGCTAGACTGCTATTATTTCCTTCTCCATTCCAGCCAGAGCTGTGGTTTTTATTTCTATCCTGACCTGTGACTCCGCGGTTTTTCTCACTTAGCCATTTCACATGTTGAGTCCCTTGTTTGTTTACTGAAAATGCTGCTGGGACAACGCTGTCATGACGATGCTCCGACCCAGGCTTGCACGTGTATTTTATGTGACACCTGAGAGCAGGGAGGGAAGGGAAGCAAACACTAAATGATTTCCATGATGTGTCAGGGATGTCTCAAAGACCCTCTCCATGTGTTGCTCAGCTCATGTCATAAACTCAGTGGTTTGCTTCCCAGAGCCAATCATCCTTCAATCCATCAATACTTTGCAGTACTACACTAGAGTGTGGCTTAATTAACCACCTCTCTCCCAGAAGAACCCTTCATCTTACTTATCTGCCTGATTTTCAATCACTTCCCTCCTAGGACCATTTCAGCTCAACCTCCCAGCACTTGAATTCCTTCCTGTTTTTATTCTTTCTATGAGGAAGCTCTGGCCAATCCCAGGCTACTTCTAAGGGAAATAAAAGCATACCTATCCCTTTGATGCTGCAAGTGACCTTGCAAAGAAAGTACTATGGGAGCAAGCAGATTTCTAACATACCTCCTTTTCTCTAAAAGCAGGCTCACCTGTTTTGAATCAGGGGCACACTAGAAGTGAATGGGATTCTCCCAACAGGATAAAAACGAATGTGACTTATCACAGGCTGTCTCAATGCTTTTCTGCTCTTCTTGGCCTTCCACGTGTCCTTTCTGAGCAGCAAGAGGATTGCTGAAAGATAAGCTCACAAAATATGATAAGGTGCTCCTCAAGAGATTCTGGAATAACTGTGAGATGAGTGAACAGTAACATTGGCAGCTCGGAGGAGACCTCTCTCATCAGCTAAGCAGATTCTGTGTCTCTGTGGACACAGATTTCACACACGCAGACCCACACAAGGGTTTGTCACATACTCTTCCGCAGCATTTCACTGTTGAAGGCATTGCACTGCCTGTCCTCTCTCTGTATTCTGAAGCATAAAAACTGTCAAGGAAATAAATCTATTTTCTTTCAATGGGATTTTTAGTATTAGGTTTGGCTATGGCTTAGAAAATAAAAGTGCTAAGTTCCTAAAAGAACTGTGAGAATTTGGATTCAGAAACCTCCCCAGGGGTTGAAGTGTTAGGATGAGGTATTTCTGTGTCCCCTCTTTCCAACCATCCCCAACACCTCAAGATGAGAAATGGGAGCCAGAAAGAGTTCATCTTTCAGGAAAGTACTGGACCCTTGCTTTTAATAAAAAACATACTACTCTCTGGAGCTCCTCCTATGGGGAAGATAAACTTTTCTTCCCTGGGTCCAAAGAATCTGTGGTGAGGCTTTAGGAGAAGCAGGGCAGTGTGTGGAAATGAAGGGGTGGGCGATGCAAAGGCACAATGGACTCATGAGGTGGGTTGAGGTTTCATTCTTTTGTTACATACCCACTACAGAGCCTGACTGAGTCATCTGCTCAGCACTTCTCAAGAGAGACACAAGGGGCACCAGGACAAAGCAGTGAAGAAGCCCTGACGAGCTAGCAAGGGCACATCCTATACTATCTACCAGAACCTAGCCCCTGAGAGGTAGAAGATGACAGGATTCAGGGGGCAGCCCTGAGATTCACAAAGGGCCTGTAGTCTTGCATGGCACCACAGCAGCTTGGGTAAAATGCAGAAGAACTCAGGAGAGAAATGACTGGACAATGTCACCAGCTACACACACCGCAGAGTGAACATGGTTTAACACATGTGCTGTGGGATAATGCTCTTGTACACTGTAAAGATTTGTCACTAATATCGGTTTAATACAGTGCTGATTGGCCAGTAGCCAGGCAGGAAGCATAGGCAGGGTGGCCAGACTATGAGAATTCTGGGAAGAGGAAAGACAGAGAGTCAGTCACCAGTAAAACACAGAGGAAGCAAGATGAGAAGGCCTTATTGAGAAAAGGTAACAAGTCACATGCTAAACATAGACAAGAATTAGGGGTTAATTTAAGTTGAAAGAGCAAGTTAGTGATCAGCCTGAGCAATAGGCCAGTTTATAACTAATATAAGCCTCTGTGTGTTTCTTTGGGACTGAATGGCCACAGGACCAGACAGGAGAGAAACTTCTGTCTACACATGTAGTATTCAGGCTGTAAATACTTAGTAAGCCTTAAAACCTGTGTCCAAGAAAGGACTTCAAAACAGACTTAAAAAGTGATAACAGGAAAAGATGTATTGTTTTTCACACTTTTCAAAAACTACACTTTGCTATTTGTTCTTTGTGGCAGCTGTTCCCCCGACACTTTCAGACAGTCTAACCAGACCGTCCCTAACTGACAGCTGAAGGATCCCCAGCTATGATGGTTTTCAATGGCAGATTCTCATGATTAACTTTCCCCTATTTTTTTAACTGTCAGAATCCACTTGCTGAGAAATGTTTAACAACATGGTCTCCTGGGTGAAATAACATACCTGTTGTGTGTGCAATTTTCCAGTTTCTATGCCATAAACATCAACTATGGCTAATGACACCAGAACAACCAAACTACCAAAATGGCACCAGGAAAAGGAGAATTAGGAAAACATTGGCACAATTGCTCCTCGGAAACCAGAGAAAGCCATCAGTGAACTGAAATGTGATTCAAAAATACATTCATTCTCAACCACTGTTCAGCTTCAAAATGTTGTTAGATTATGTCTTTGTCTTTTGTGCTGTGTGTCCTCCCTTAAGCAATTCCAAACGGAACGAAAAGAACAAACATCACACTCGTGTGAGAACAAGATGGGGGGGAAACACAGACGAAAGGGTCCCCTTCATCAAGAAAAGTCTTGATGGATGAAACTAATTATGCATAGTACAGTAGATAATTAACACATTTTAAGGAGATAAAAAACAGTCCCAGTAGCTTTAGATGCCCCTGCTGCAGCATATTTTAAACCCAAGGCCTTTGGAGTAGATTTACTGGTGGTGGCTTCTAAAGTAATTTGAGGGATAATAGGTAAAAGCGCTAATCATGCAAACTGGACAACCTGAGTTCAACCCCTGGACCTCGCCATGGAGGGAGAGAACTGACTTCTGAAATTTGTCCTTCCTCTCTCTCTCTCTCTCTCT